>PTEX01000137.1:1629819-1835254 GCA_003342815.1 Eudromia elegans
TTTTTTTCTTTTTTTCCCTGGGGCAGGATCCAGGTGCGCGGGTCACGGGCGCCGGCGCGGCCCCTCCGCGGCAGCGGTGCCGGGTTGCTGCGGGCGCGGGTGCCGCGGTGCTTGCAAAGCCCCTCGGTAACCGCGTCGAGAGCGACGCTCCGCAGGTGCCGAGCGCTGCGAACAGCTCGGGGCTCCAGCCCTGCGCCCGCGCAGCCCCCGCGCCGCGGCCGCCTTTCCCGCTGCTCCCTCTGCCCCCTGCCCCTCCACAGGGAGGCCGGGAAGCCGCAATCTGCCCGGGCCGAGGGTCGCGGCTCCTGCGGTGGCTCCTTGGGGCAGCGCGCACCCCGGGCAGGGTGTATCCCCCACAGGGCACCTTTGTCGCTGGGCGGGACGTCCCCGCGCAGGAGGCGCGATGTGGGGCAGGACACCCCCGTGGGGCAGGACACCCCCGCGGGGGCGATGCGCAGGGGAGCGCGGTGCTGTCCTGGTCGGCAGGACCGTCGGGGGCCTCAGGAGCTGTCGGGGACCATCAAGGACCGTCGGGGGCCGTCGGGGGCCGTGGGGCCGGGCGGCTCTCACGCTGCGTCCCCGCGCAGGGCCCGTCAGAGCGGCGGCAAAGTGCGGCACAAGCGGCAGGCGCTGCAGGACATGGCGCGCCCGCTCAAGCAGTGGCTCTACAAGCACCGCGACAACCCCTACCCCACCAAGACCGAGAAGATCCTGCTGGCGCTCGGCTCCCAGATGACCCTGGTGCAGGTAAGGCCTCCCGTGACTGTCCCAGCCGCCCCCGGGGATTTTCCTGGATGGGAAGGACCGGGACAGCGGCACCCAAAGCCGGCTGTGAGCTGCGCCAGGGGAGTGTGGGGCTGCCCCGCATGCAGGGGTTTGGCCCGAGAGGAGGCACTGCTGCAGCATCACTAGCCCTTAGCCATCCCCATGGCGCATGTGGGGCAGCAGAGGCACCAGAGCACCAGCAAAGAGACTGGCCCCGAGCCCTGTGGTCCTGCTGCCCTTTCCAGGGTGTCCCCTTCAGCAGGACTGGTCCCGTTGAAGCGGAATTCCCATCTCTGGCCCTCCTGACTGGGGAAGTGTTGAAGGGCATTCGGCAAACCGGGTGTCCTTCCTGCCTGACTCCACTTCGGGGAGGGGGCTGCATTTTCATTTTATCTCATTCAGAAACACAATACCTTTGTATTTATTGTTTGGCTTTAAAAAATCATTAAAAATCTTCCAGCCGAATAAAAAGAAAATCTGTTATTCGAGGCTTTGGCACAAAATAGGAATTGGTCAGAAAGTTTTACGGAGCTGCAGATTTCCCCTATAAAAGCAGGACAGAACAGAAAAAGTGAAGATCGTTTCGGTAATCGTCACCGCTGTTCTAACACTAGTCGTGCAGGTGTTGGTGTTACCGCACACCCGACGTGCCGCATATGGCGATTCCGCACTTGGGTTCCGCACCAGTTCCCACTGGGCAGAACAGTTGGATGTGGGGATTACTCTGATTTGCTCTGTCAGGTGAAACTCCACGGAAATGCCTGGTAGTTGTGTAGCAGTAAAAGGTAGGAAGTTGGCTGTCGATGTTTATAAATCTTATTTCTTTGCTTTCTTTGCCATCTGGCCCTCTGCTGAATTTGGTGGTTAAATGATACTGATTGCTGAGCAAGGCTATCTCCGTTCCGGGCGCTGCAGAGATTTACACGTTGTGAATAATTTTATTTTCCTTGCTGGGAGTTGCTGCTAGGTGCATAACTTTACATGTGGTTGCAGAATTGGGACCTACGTCCTCTCCATAATACACTATGTGTCACTTTACAAAGGACATTAAGGTATCAAAATAACACGAGGTGCTAGAAAAACAAGGTGGCAATTCACCATTATTATTATTTTGCATATTCTCTCACGAAGGGTTGGGCTGTGAACTTCGATTCTAGTAGCGTTGGCAAAATGTGAAACTTTTACACTTTAGTGCCTCATTGTGAAAGGTGCACTAGCGAAAACACTGCAGCATTGACAAAAATTGTACTAATGTCTCAGAAAATGCTAGTTAGAACTGGGAGATACAGTTAACACAACTTTGCTTGCTTTTTAAACACATTCTTGAACGATTTGCAGAGATTTTTAAAAGTCAACATTCAAGCTTTCTGGACTACGACTTTTAGCATATTCCTGTATTTTTATATGAAAATAAAAACATATAACCCGAATACATGTGTGAGGACTTCAACATTATGGCATATTGAGGAGTCCCTCCCTTATTCTTTCACAAATGCTGCAAAATGAACAAACGAGGGAAGCTGGTGATTTTTTGCCAGCGTGTCCCTCACGGCAGCTCTGCTAAATGCTGATTAGGATGTTCTGTGCTGACTTCTATAAAAACAGCAAGGGAGTCATGGCCACCTCTCCAACAGAGCTTTATGGTCTAAGTAAGGTGCAGAATAAAATTAAGAAGCACCATAAACGCTGCATTTATCCCTCATTAGGCTCCCGCGATTCTAGTGGATTTATGCTGGAGATGAGTCTGGCCAGCCATATTTCTCTGAAATGTAATATTTGAAAGCGTTGTGCAAACCAGCACATCTACCTTCGTTCACAGAAGCACATCAAAAAGAAACCCCAGATGGTTCTTCCATCATTTGGGCGCAATGCTCTTTTAATCCAGGAATACTATAGCATCTGTGCAAGAGGTAAATACATATGTCTGGCAGCACCAATAATTCCTGAGCCTGGGAGGACAAAACAACACATACCCCACATCTATTTTTCACACACTGGGAATGAACGAGCCTGAAATCCAGATCAGAATTCCTGTGCTCCGAGAGGCAGAAGGATGGAGCCAGGCTGTGATCTCAGCTGCGCCGGCTACATCTGAAAAACTTCCCTGAGGTCTTGGGTATAACCAAGCACAGAGGCAGGGGCTTTGGTATCTGCTTGAATGCTTTGCTTCTCGTTCCAGGAGGGCAAATTGTGAAAGCATCAAACAGGGTCTCTTACGCTTGGTTTTCTAATCTACTAACACCAAACACCATCAGATTTTATTGAAAAAACAGGAACCAGTGCCTGATGTGTTCCCTGTGTCACACGCCCTCATGTTTGGGGACCTGTCCCCTATTTCCTCGTCTCCTTCCCTTGCCCAGAGCTGTCCCACGGTGCTTGCCCGCCGCAGGAGGTGACTCTGCTCCCACAACTTTTGCTCCTGCCGAGGCTGATGTTGCTGAGAGCTGCTCCCTCTTCACTGGCATCCCTGGGGCGCTGGCACCTGGTCACCAGCAGCCCATGGGAAGCCAAAAGATGCTGCTGAAAACCTTTTTGAGCTCCCACCCTCAAAAGTCCATTTAGGAAGGGAAAACTTGGGGTTTTCTGTCTTCTCTCTTGACTGCCAACCTTGGTACAACACCTGAGTATCACCAAATGACAAGTAGCTCCTAAGTTTCCCAAGGTTTTGGTAGCGAGGTCTGGACCTCCTTTGCAATGTTTCTGGTTGTGGCTACGCTCTCTGATCTGTGCCCACCTTCCTTCCCCAGCCCACCAGCTTGCCATTATTTGCCTGTGCATTTTCAGCAGCTGCTGGAATATGATGCTGGTCACCGTAATATTGAAAACAAGGCTATAATGTGTCTTCTGCACATGCTTGTCCTTCTCCTATTCCAGTGTGTACCACCCATCCAAAGGAGATGGCATTCAGGACCATGACACAGATTCCACTGATCCTCTTGTAAGAGGAAATGTTGAGCATCTAGCCCTGTTTTGTATTATTATTAGGACAATATCTGAACATCATTTTTTTTCTGCAATTTCATTTTCATTTATTTTATTATCACCCCATTTTCTGCTTTTTAGACTTTTAATTTACTGCACTTCACTAACACTTTTGCTCAATATTCTGTTCCTGTGCATGTTGGAACAGCATGGGGGTTGTTTCGTCTGCTTGTCCATCAGGGCGTTGGGAGGGAAGTCTGACTCTTTCAAGGAGGTAGGATTTCTCAGGAGTCATAAATCATTTTATTTCTTAATAACTAGTAGTAAAAACTGGGCAAATTCTGGCCTAACTTATTCCTGAGCAGTCCAGCAATGTCTTTGGGAGTCCTCAAGGCAAATGTTATTGCAGCTTTCAATCCAACCGTCCAAAGTATTCTACTCCCCAAACTGCCAAAGCAGGAAACCAAAAAAGCAATATAGTTCGAAAAGCCATTTTATGTTTTACTCCAATTAGATTCCAATTGAGAATCCAATAATTTGTCCCATTAATATGCTATCAATATACTACATTTTCATTTGCGTTATTACCGCAGCATTTGATTTATTTTATTTTAAATTTTGTTTTAGTTGTTCTTTTGAAATAAAAAAGAGAAATGGCCATATATTCCTTCCAGAAAGAAATATGAATGGCTGTATTGTTGAATAGAAGCTATTTGCCATACTAGGATTAATATCCCAGTCATGCGCTGCCGTGGATTTAATAGTATTCAGATTCATACAGGCATATCTGGTTTATTGGAGGAGGAGAACTGCTTGGTTTCTCTTCCCCTTCTGAAACCTTGGCTGCTCTTAAGAAGTGAAGCAGAACAAATTAGAACAAATTTGAAGAATCTCTTCAGAAGCAAAGCCAGATGGCCAGTATTTCCTGATGCTGATATAAATCCTTCTTGCTCTTTAGGGGAATGACTGAGCTGCTCTAAGGTCTGAATGCTGGGAAGCCTACCTGTGACTGTTCCTCTTGGTTTTCCTTTGTAATTCCTGAAAGACTTTAGTATTGCTGCTTTGCAAGAACACAGTGCATTTGTTTGAGATGATACTTAATTCTTGGTAGGTCTCTGAGACACAGGTTTTCCCTCTCTCTTGTGTGTAAATCATTGGGCTTATGTTTGTCAAGATTTTTGGAGGTCACAGTAGTGTAACTTGGAGCTATTTTAGTGAATGGCTGCTTTTTGGCAGCTTAGGTTGTTTCTGTCTGTAACAGCCAGGCTGTGTGTGGTGAAAATGGGTACCTGTAGAGATTGTGACTTGGAGCAGCAGACCACATGGATACACACGGTAGCATTTGGGGTTGAAATTAGTGACAAAAAGTCTCCTTGGCTTTAAAGGAGCCTGGAACTGCCTGTAATGTAGTAGTCCATGTGTAGAGCTCGGGGTGAGAATGCTCTCCAGTACAATTTGGGGGCTGGTGGCCTTTTTGTAGTCCACACATCAGGAATTTGCTGCAGAATTCAGGCCTGGGAGAGGCGATGAACCTCTTGATCTCTCAGGGATCTGGAATTGGCAGGAGCAGCAAAACACCCCCAAATTCCGCACCACAGATCCATGCAAAAATCAGCTCTGTGCATTGGCCTAACTTCCACTCCGCTTTAATGAGCCTCGTTTTAACTGCCTGCAGGGTAAGTGTTTCTGGAGTGAGAGTCAGCTGCTTTGTGCTTCGGAAGAAAGTCTCTCTTGTAAATGCTGACTAAGGTTATTTCATAATGATCAAATACTACTATTTCCTCCTCTCTCCTCATAAGTCATAAAATATGGCTCATCTTTTCGTATTGATATGCAGAAAGCTGAGGGCTGGCATGGGAAGAATGAGTCCAAAATAAACTGAGAGTGCCATGCAAAAATTGCTCTTGCTAAATTTAATTGCTTCTATGCATGAGTCACGCTAATACTACCCTATCTTTCTTTTCTGTACATGGCACTTTAATGATGAAATATTTCAGTATGTAATGAAGTGCAGCATAATGAAATATTTCTCATGAGGTGTTGGAAGGCTGTCAGTTCTGGTAGACACTGCAGGAACTGCTCTGATGTTCAACGGGACCTGGGATTGATCCGTCTCTATCGTTACACATACAACTTGGGAGTTGCACTAAGAAGTCGTGCAGAAGGCAGGAGACCACAGCTTCGGCTGAGCAGTCTGCAGTGCGTTTGTTAAACGGCATTAGAAAGTGGATGGCTTCCAGTCCCTCCTTTCTGGTTTACTGTAATGATTGCTGTGTCAATACGATGAATATAAACAAGCAGCCTTGGAAGAGAACGAAAATGACTTGGTCTTCTCTGCCAGCTCCAGTTCTGCTCTCCTAACCCGTCACAGCAAAGTGCACGGTTTGCAAAGGCATGTGTTTGGCATTTGAGGGCTGATCCAGGGCTCACTGTGTTTTCAGTAGAGCCCCTGTTTCGTGTAAACTGAGTTCTGCATAAAACCGGAGCGACAGGCTTAAAGCGGCACCGCTAGGGTCTGGGTAGGACTCAGAGCTAGAGTTTTGGTTTTCCTAAAGCAGGTAGTGTTTGTTTTTCTCTTAATCACCCTAAAAGAGATTATCAATCCAAAATAATTAGCAATATGCCTCTGTGCTATTCCCACAGCCTTTGCTGCAATAGTCAGATGACAAAACCAGGGCCAAAATCCAACTTTGAGGTCTCCAGCTTGGTTTTCTCGTGGGTAGTATTCAGGTGGTATTGCATTTATAAAACATACATTAGCTGGCTTTGCAGGTTAATGTGAATTAAGCTGTATGATCATTTGCAGGTCAGGGTGTGTCTGCACTGTCCTTCCTCAGCCCCAGCGTGAGCGGGGCAGTCCCAGACCCGGGTGCTCTTTGCATTCTGCTTTTCGAGGAGTGCTGCTCGGCGCCCTTTTTGCAGAGGTCACGTCACATACAGTTATTTCTCAAAAGAGTAAATACCATTTTGGAGCTTTGGTTTATCATAAAATAAATATTGCTAGAGTGGGTGTTTTGCTCATAGAAAAGATCCTATTAGGTCCTTTCGTCATTATCTCTAATTCCCATTTTATGCTTTTTTAAGTGACAGTGAAACCAAGACCAGCCTTTTCTCAAGTACACATTGATACAAAGTCACTGCAAGTACACAACATCCCATTTAACAGTTTAATTAGCATTGCTGGCACACAAGACTGTCCTGCTTCTTTGATGCATAAAGACTTGTAAAATCTTTGTGCCGGAACCTGACTTTGCAGTGACCGTTTATATCCAGAAGATACCAACGTGAATGCATTTTGCAATGTCAAACTCGAGGCAATGCCAGCCCCTCGTTTAGCAGCCGCAGTGTGAGGAATCTGCATCTTCACTATTTTTAGAGATTTCCATAGCAAAAAATGTTCATAAGAGCTGCTACTCCATAGAGCAAATGGCTGGTTTCTGCAGTGACTCAAAGTGTGTTCTGTTCTGTGTAAGACTTCAATGATACCCACTAGCTGTCAATCTCAGCGTACTGATAAAGCATGAGGAAGAATTTAGGCTTTTATATAACCAAATTCAAAAGTTTTTTTCTTTTCTGTTCAGCGTTTTATCATAGCCTACATAAATGTCAAAGGCAAATTATCTAACATTACGTATTAATTTTAAGTTGCTACTAATATGTAATAATAAGAAAACTCTTACTGAAAGTTCCGCAGAATTTTCTTTAAGGAGGAAAAAAAAGACTCATGAGTATTTTGGGAGATCTGAATTAAAACTCACTACTATTAATAACGAGGACTTGCTAACACTTGCGAAGGGTGGGAAGCCTGAATGCCCACTCCTGGCTGGGGCCAGTTCTGATCAATATTATTCTGCCAGATTCCTGGTGCCCCACAACGGGAGGAATTTATTTCCGTCATTTGCTGGCTTTTTAGGGTGTACACAAACTCATGCAAATTATATGGTTAGACTTGTTTGTTTGCTTGGTTTCTGAGGGAACCTAATCCCTTCGTTTTTATGCAGGTATCAAACTGGTTTGCCAATGCAAGACGTCGCCTTAAGAATACGGTCAGGCAGCCAGACCTTAGCTGGGCTCTACGGATAAAGCTGTACAACAAATACGTTCAAGGAAACGCAGAAAGACTTAGCGTAAGCAGCGATGATTCATGCTCTGAAGGTTTGTTGATGTTCTTTTCCTATCGATTCTCAGTTGATTAAAATAAGTTTAGAAAGAGGCAGATTGCCAAAGAGAGCTCTGATTTCTCCCCGAACACTCCCTGGGGAGCTGCCTTTCCTCTTTGTGAATTAAATGCCACTTTGAGTTCCCAGCTACTTTGCAGCCTTGCAAAATTGCATTGTATAAACTAATCAAGGCTGACAGACTGGTTGTGTGCTATTTGCCTGTCCTCTTTAGTGTTGTTATTAGAAAGATATTTCTTAGTTTATTAGATACTATAAGTTTATGCCTTTAATCTTCAGTAAAGAAAAAAAAATCATATTTATCAGTTTAGGGAAATGAGAAGCTTCTTGGTCGTTAGTTTCCCTGGGTTTATGGATGTTACTTGATGGAAGGACTAAATCAATATCATTTCATTGACAAGACGATCTGATTGAATTCAATGGGACTTTCTGTATGGTAAACAGAATATGATTGAATTTGTGGCAATCTTATGTTTTACCAGCAAACGTTTTCCATAAAAGATGCAATGAAATTCTCTGATCAAAGTTAACAAATGTAGGACATTTGTAAGTAACAGCCTATTTCTTAAATAGAACATCAGCATTAATTCATCTCTGATGGCTTTTAGCACTCAGTTGTAACAAGGAAGTGTCTTGAGAGATGAACAAATGCTGTAAACATTGCTAGAAATGTGTATGCCATTTTTAAAAGGAATTTGTTTAGATTTATACTCAATTTCACTTGTCCCAATTTCAGTTTGTACATTTGTTTTCCATCCACTTGCCTTTAAAATATTGGTTGTGGGAACGTTAAAAGAGTACAGATTAAGAAATTTTGCTTAGAGATATGTTATTATGCAGAAGAAGCCAATTTTGTGTTGATATTTTCTGAGAAAATATGATAGTAAGAATTAAGCTTGTTCTCGCAGATTTGGAAGGGTTTATCATTGGTTTATGGCACTGCTGAGGTTTCTTCTCTCAGCTAGTGTTACTCATGAACAAATTAGACCCAAAGACTCTTTTATGCAGTGATTTAATTTGGAATAGCTGAGAGCCTTGGGAAGTGCTGTGAGCAACATGTAAACAGAAAACAGTGAAAAATGTTGTTTAAGGATGAATTCTAAAATGATTAGTCTAGTTTCAGTTTTGTTTTTAAGACTTCAGGACATAGAGAAAGGCTCTCGCGTTAGGTATTTGATGGATTGCTGTACCTTCTTTTATTTTCAGATGGAGAAAATCCTCCACGAAACCATATAAATGAAGGGGGATATAGCAAACCGGTTCACCACACTGTGATTAAAACTGAAAGCTCAGTAATAAAAACAGGAGTGAGACCAGAGCCAAGTGCCGGTGAGGATTACGTGTCACCCCCCAAGTACAAGAGCAGCTTGTTGAATCGCTACCTGAATGACTCATTGAGACATGTCATGGCTACTAACGCCGCTATGATGGAGAAAACGAGGCAAAGGAACCACTCCGGGTCGTTTAGTTCCAATGAATTTGAAGAGGAGTTGGTGTCCCCGTCGTCTTCAGAGACAGAGGGCAACTTTGTCTACCGGCCAGGTGAGGAGCCGCTCGCGCGTCGCGGTTGTCGCTGCTGCCTCGCTCGGTCGCTCCCGCCTGGAACGAGCATCGCCTGCCCTCGTGGTGGCGGAGCGGGGACCTCCTCTCCCTGCTCTCAGCCCCTCAGGGAGCTCTCTTTGCAGCGGTGACGCTGCGGGCTCTGGCTGGCCACTGTAGCCGGCTGCCTGGCTTTGCGGAGCAGAGCTGGGGGCGGATTCTTAAAATGGCATTTGAGGGGCTTGTGTGGCAGCACGGAGGCAGGTGGAAAGGGGAGAGAAGTCCTGAGGTGTTGTGGCACGGTGGGAGAGATGGCGGGTGAGGGACAGTGAAGGTATCGGCTGGCTCCGGGAGCCTCGACATGGAGCCTGGGCATCTTCCGCCAACGCGGGCACGGGGCTAGACCAGTGTCTGCATCATGGGCCAGGCACAAGGCCTTCAACTAAGGTCACTGCGGACCTTAGTCACCTTGGCCCTTACGTATCTTGACTTAATGATTTTTTTTTTTGAGGACTACATGTATTTTGTTATTTTAAACTTGTCAATAAAAGGCAAAAAGCATGGTTTATATCACCCACTGCGTTGTCGGTCGGAGGAAGGCACAGGGGGCTGCTTGATTCATGCCCGTAAACTGCTGTATGCCAGGGCAAGATGCAGGTGCTCTGGAGCTCAGCCAGGGCTACTGCAAGCAAGGAAAGGTCCCCGGAGGCCAGGGAAGTGCTGGAAGGCCCCTCTGGTGAAGCTTGCTCCACATCTCTTTGGACACAGGAGGCTCTCCCTTTCCCTCTCTGGAAAGGCTGGAGCTGTGCGTTGCAGATGTCAGTCTCCACTGGCCATTTTGGGCTGATGGAGATGAACCTCCAGCAGCAGCCGCTGGCCTTGTCCTTTCCTTGGGGCACCATGTCAGGCGGATGGGCGTTTCCCTGGAGCACGGCAGGGTTTTGTGCTCAAGTCCGTGCGGTCAAGGTGCAGCGTTGGGCTCCCCACGGCTCCCCAGCAGGGTCGTTCAGTGCCTCCACCCTCGCAGTCTCTCACATTTGCAGAATTTGCTGTCCCTTCCCTGCCGTGTTTTGTGCGGTTTTTTTGTCCATTCGGAAAGGCCACCAGGCCTGGAGGTAGCAGGAGGGTGTTGGGCTGTGTGGGTCATTGGGGGACAAGTGCGGCCGGCTTGGATGCCCGTGGACGGGTCCCGTGGGGAGCAAACACAGCGGATGCATGATGAAAACGTTTCGGGATTAACTCTCTCTGCTCATTTAACATTATTTTTTGACATGCCGAATGCATTTGGTCCGCATTATGGGCGTGCTGCCTGCCAAGTTTTACTTTTAAATGAAAAGTTACTCCAGAACAGATGCAGCAGCTCAGATATGTAAACTTCTGTTTTTCTATACTTTTATACCATTACTTAAAAATGGACGCAATGACTTTTAAAAAATTGTAATAAATTTGCTACTGGATTGAGCTTTCCTTGCCAAGTTTCAAGCTACGCTGAAAAAAATACGGTCTTTAATGGGAAGGCTGAAACAAGCACCCTGCAACTGCAGTGAGTTCACAGGCTGGGCTGGAACGACTAAATAACAGTATATTTGTCCTTAAAGTTCCGAGCTGACGTCCCTGGAGCTCCTTGTGAGATTGTATTTAAATCACTTTGTGCAAACCTCGTTAGCGTTTTGAAGTGCTGCGGCCTTTGATGAGAACACAGCAGCCGCCCTGGGGATGGAGCTTTATTCTTCTTACACTCCCAAAGCAGAGAAGCAGTAACTTACCAACAGAAAGGAAAAGGTCATGCGTGCCCTGTATTATTTGATATATCCCTTCCATATGTGTATGTACATTCAGGAAATAATAGCTACAAATAGAATTTTTTTTCAGCTACAGGATTACAGTCCCGTTAATGATGTTCTGATGATGCTGTAACATGAAATAATTGTCAGCTTCATTTAAAAAAAAAAGGTATTTTCAAGCTATCCCTTTGTGAAACTTATTTGGAAATAATTGCATTTACCCAGGTGATTGTTAGGTAGGAGGAGACAAAATAAGAACGTTTTATTTGTTATGTCTTTTCTGCTGTAACTTTAATAACTGGCATGATATTTTTCAGTGCAGTAATGCAATGGACTTGTAGCTGTGTACTCAAAAATAGCTATGATCCGTTTCGTTTGAGCTCCATAACTAATATTTTTGACTATGACACTTAGAGCCTCCTGAAAGCAGCAAGATTTTCTTCTTTTGTTTTGTTTTTTTAAGTGAGACAACACCACTTAAAAAGGCGTCCCACGTGCAGGTTTTGCTAGCAAATGAAACATGTTTTAGCGCAGAGGGGTTGAAGCAGGATTTTGGCGGCCTTGGTAGGTATGTTCTGAAAACATTTTGCGTAGCGTCGTACAAAACCACAGGACGAAAACACTTTGATTGACATTTTATTTTTGAGAAACGTTTGGCAGAGCCGCCCCGCTCCCGAGGGCAGGAAGTCGTTTGTTCTGCAGCAGATTCTCCACCGCGCCGCTGTGGAGAGCGGAGCGGCGCGAGAGGAGCCGCGCGGCTGCTCGGGGGCTCCGCTGCGAGCGACGGCAGCAGGCGCCGCTCCGCAGCCCGGCCACGTGCGTCGTGCCCGGATTGACAGGATGTGAGCACAGTGTCCAGTGACAAAAACAGGGAGCCGCAGGTTAGAGTTTATAAGGAAAACGGGCTGTACTGCTTCCCATTTCGGTCATTAACATGAGTATAAACACTGGGGCATATGCTACTCTAGGAAATCCTGTGCAAAGATCAAGGACAGGCGGCACAACCTGCTGTCCTTGCTTGCATGGCTCGGCACGGGTCCCGTGAGCCGCAGTGCTTGGTGCCCCACGCGGAGCCGGGGAGCGGGCTGGAGCGGTCCGGGATGGCACCGCCGCCGAGAGAGCACACCAGGGATTATATATGTGTGTGCATATATGTATATATGTATTTTAAATGGGAATATATTCCCATATATCACATATGCAAGCATTTTGGTTGTAAGAATATATATGTTTCTATGTAACGTGACGTGACATCCATAAATGCGGTCACTTAAGGCAGAAAATTTTCAGTTCAGATTAATCCTGGTGCAGCTATAATATATAAATACATGAAACTAGTCAAATGTGTGTCTTAAACTGGCCGCTGACAGGTTTGTTCAGTGTTTTGATTTTGTTAAAAATATGTGTCAGAGAGCAAGCTTTCCTCCACGCCGTCACGCTGGCATCCAGGGCAGCGTCTCTCCATGGCACGAGTAACGGCAGCCAGACTTACCTGTCTGCGTTTACTGAATCAGCGTGTGTAGAAACAACAGTCCGATCGCAGCCAGCACTGCAGAAATGTGCAGGGGGGAAATCTAGCGTGTTGACAGGGAGGCTGGCCGTAAATCTAACATGCCGAGGCCAGGCTCTCGTTTGTGGATTACTAATTGCCGTCGTGTTTCTTTGTGCTGAGCGGGCGATGGCCTGTGAGTGCTCGGGCCCTATTCACCTGCGTGGTTACGGTGCCGGGAGGCTCCCTGGTGAGCTGCGCTGGGACATCAAGGCCGGAATGAGATGGGAGCGAGTGGAAGGGGTGGGGAGGCAGCACTCGCTGTGCGGGCAGATTTCACTGTCTGTGTCCTTAGCGCTGCAGAAAGCCAGAGCAAAACGAAACAGTGAGGAAGCTGAAGGCACAGGCCTGGAGAGGAGTGTGGCTTCAAAAAATCCTTGAATGCCTGTTTTCTGAATATGTTTGATCTCTATTTTTATACATTTTACTGAGAGTGTGCTGAGTTTCTGATGCTTTCACTATTGCTGCCTTTTTCTTTCCTCCTTCCCTTTGTTCCTTCATTTGGCTCCTGCAAAGTTTCTCGTTTATAAAGCACCACCCTGGGCAGTTTTCTGCCACAAAGGGAGGGCCTCCAGGGCAGCACCCAGGGCACGGCAGGATGAGGCCCGCGTTCATGCAGCGCCCTTACGTGTAAGGCTCCACACGCAGCGTGCACACACACCCGTGCACACAAACCAAGAGCAGTGCTGGGGTTTTGGGTGGTCCTTGCCAACTTCTCCTCTCGATTCAACCTTTTCAGAAATTAACATGTAATTTAAAAATGAGCTATAAAATTTAAAAGCCTAATACGAACACAATGGAACCTGTTTTCAGAAATAACTCTGGTGACCTGCAAAACCTACCAGCATTAGTGGCTTTTGCAAGTTTGATCTACACGGTGCTGGAAACCTTGGGGATCCTGTAAAATAAACGGTAACGTGGGGCGGCTGAAGGAGGCAGCTTGTTGCCGAGCTGAATGTCATGCAGAAGCGAAATGGAAACGTGGAGCGGCCAGGGCAGGAGGAAATGCCCAGAGCAGCCCAGCTGCAAGGCGAAGGTTACGCCGTTAAGGTCGGATTTCCACAGAAATGTTGTTAGTATAAGACCTGATTCATCACCGTTGAAACAATAAAGAATCGAGACTTGAGGTGAGGGCTGTGTTTAATTTGCTGCTTTGCTTTTTTTTTTTCAAAGAAAGATTAGAAGTAAACTGCTTTACTACAGGTGGACTTTAACATTTAATATATCATATATCATAGCCAGAACTTGGGAATATTAAAAATCCTGCTTGCTCTCCTCTAGTTAAGCCGGTCGTTCGCTTGTCACCTTTCTTTCAGTTTTGACTGTGAAAACCAAGCGGGCTGCCTGGCTTTCGAGTTTCCCTCAGTTCCTTGCCTTGCCAGTGGCTGTGCTGCAAGTGCGGTGGGTTGGGATTATTTCCACATGGCTTTGGAAGAGGGGGCTCCATCGAAACCGCCTCCCTCCGTGGAAATGTAGCGGTTCCAGCAGAAAGGTCTGTGACGGGGAACGAAGGTGCGGCCGGCGCAGGCTTCACATGCGCCCGCACTCCATGCCCTCTCTTCATATGCAAACAGTCATGAAGGCTTGAGGACCTTTTTTTATTTATACATATAAAATATATATAGTATATATGTATTTCTATGCATATATATTAAAATTTCCGGAGATTGGGCTACCTGTGGCTTGACTGTGCTTCCAGTATCAGCAGGTACATGAGTCCTGTTAGGGCGTAAGGGCTTTGGAGACCCGCCAGAGCCCAAGGGAGTAGGGGCATGTAGACCTCTGTGGCTGCTTTTGCTTCTGTTGTGTGATGACAAATGCTCCGTGCTCTTCAATGAAAAGTAGCTCAAGGCCATTATCTGGCTGCGGAGGATTTTCTTGGAGACGGTTTGTCTCAGGGCAGCCGGACACGTGGTTCAGGACTTCTGACAGCCTTATCATTGAGGAGGATGAGGTGTTTTTTCATGAGTGATTGGAAATGGAAAAGATGACAACATAGGACAAAAAAAGAAAAATCAGTGAAACCTAAAAGTCAGGGGATTGGCCCCGTTTCCATGGCCACAGGTTCCTCCTGGCCTGGCTGTTCCTGCCGTTTGTGGGTCCGTCCCTGAGACCATTAAAATTCCCCCGCTGCAAATATTCACAGCAGCAGCCAAAAAAGCAGCAGACCCCTGTGCTTGCCCAAAGATCTCCCTGCGACGCAGCCGGAAAAGTGAGCGGTGCTGTCACCAGTTGCTAGCAGGCGTGTATTTTAGTGCTCCTCGTAGAGCTAGCAAATGCTCCCGCCTTAGCGAGGACTATTCCCTGGCAGCCGCCAGGCCCCCTTCATTTGCCTACAGCGCCTGTTCAGAAGGAGGGAAATATTCATCCCCGTTTTCCCGTTGTTTCAAAACTCTTCGTAATTGTGCTTGGTCTTCAAACCTGGGGCCAGCCCAAGTGCGAATGTCTCAGGAAATAGTGTGTGTGGAAAAACACATGATTATCAGTGAAACGGTTTTGAAGCTCTAGCTGCAGACTGCATGACTAATAACGACTCGGGCAGAGGAATCAGTAAGAAAATTAGCAGTTAACTTAAGGAATATTTACAGAGTGTGAGAAAGTGCAGCTTGGGAAAGCCGGCTCAGTGAAATGTCTGTGGTGCCTTCTCCCCTTCTGCTGCCTGGGGAGAGGTTTTCCCTGCTAGCCAGGTTTGGTTCAGGTCTGTTGTACCAGAAGCACCAGCCCCTTTGCAGCCTCTCTGCTTGGGACTGGTGCAGAGTATCCTTGGCCTCGCTGGCAGAGGGGCTTTCCAGGCTGAGAGGGACAAGGTAAAGGGAAAAATCCATGGGCTGAGGTGGAGCACATGGCACAGGAGGCAGGGAGGGGTCCGGCACTGAGATGGGATATGGGCCCTTTGCACCAAAGAGGACAGTTAGAGGATCTAAACGTGACGAATAATGATATAAAACAAGAAAACGAGAGAGGAAAATAGAAGCCAAGTCCGTGCATGCCAAGCCGGTGCTGCCTGCGGTGCCGTGCGCCCTGCGGCGCTGCTCGCACGCGGGCTCCAGCTCTCCTTCCATCAGAACCCTTTTAATCCGCACATTTACAGCCCAGCTGTAAAACTCCAGTCCAGGCTGGGACTTGGCGTGGGCAGTGTTCACTCCCCCGTCTGTGGAAGGGATTTAAGCAGGTACATCCCAGCTCCGGCCATCTGAGCTGGCCTTGTAAATCTGCAGCGCGATGACTGCGGAGTGACCCGCAAGCCCCTCGCTAGTCCCGGAGCCTGAAACGCTACGTGCCCGGGGCGAGACTGCTGAAAAACGCCTGTTTGGTCCCCGTCAAAGAGCAGGAAATAAAGTGTTCTGAGTTTTCCTGCCTTTTCCTACATGGGACATGCATTTTCCTCACTGTGACAGTGTTTTGGTGTGGGTGACAAATGTGAGAGCTTTTGCACACTGTGACTCCGAAGCCTTGATTTAGCATCCCCAGGTTATCTCTGCACAGGTACAAATGGCAGAATGTGCTTAATCCTTGTAATAGGAAAAAAAAATATTTAAAAATCAGGAGTTGTTCAGACTGGAATTTTTTATTGGCATTTTAAGGAATATCTTCAAAATTAATTCAGGACTGAACTGTAAAATTACTTTTATTCACCATCACTTCCACCTTTTATCTTTCCTCTTTTTCCTAAATGCTCCATATTGAATGTTGCCTGACCAGATAGAGTCGTAATCTTATCTGATCCAGCAAATCCTATTTCCCTTTGTAGGTTTGTGGTTTTTGAAAGTCGTTCTGTAACTTAAAAAACTCCTTTATGTGTTTAACTGAAATTTTTTAGGTCATTTGTCCATAATGTGAATACCAGAAACATAATGATGAAAGCAGTTTAGTGAGAGCAGACTTGTGATCTTGCAAGCATATTCGCATAGAAGCTTTCAGGAGGGTTTTGGCACGTGTTGACAAGTGGATTGAAGGCAGAGCCTGGAATCTATACGTGGACTAATACGAGGCTGCAGATGAGTTTATACGCTGCTGCTCAGAAAACTCCTGGGTTGTATTTTTTTTAAAAAGTGAGAAATCAATGGAGATTGTGTATATAGGAGATTTTTGCCATCTCTGTAGAGTGCAAGGGGATCTGATAGCGCCTGCTCCAGAAAAACGCCCTTCATCTTCATCTGCAAAGGTCAGTGGCTAGTTCACAGTTATTCAGCATTAGAAAGAATTATTGAAAACAGTAGGATTCTCTTTCCAGACAGTGCACACCATATTTTACAATATTGGTATGAGATACTAGGAGCAGACTTGGAAAATACCCATGAGCACTGAGGACTATTTGAGTTTTTTAATGCTTTATGACATTAAAATGGCATCAGATAGCCATTTTAGATCTGGTAAAGGAGAAATACATAACAACACACAAAAGGCTTATATAAGTGAGTTTTATGTGAGTTAAAAAAAAAAGGAGCAGGATTTTAAAGTGAGAAAGTCAGTTTGGTGAAGTAAGCTGCATTGTCGGAAATCTGGAAAAAGGAAAAACAAGTCAAACAAAGAGATCAGATAAACAGCTCCAGTTGGAACAGATGTAAAGAAGCACACACACAAATAGGTAAAGCGAAATTCCAATGAGCCGTGAAATGTGTTTTCCTTAGTTTTTCACCGTGGCCTTGAAAGCGAATGCTGGAGAAGTCTATCTCTGTTCTTTCACCGGTGGCCAGAGGCCGAGGTTATGATGACCAGAGCATTTGGTATGGCACGGACATTTCACGTTAGAAGGCATTGCCAAGACTCTCAGTTATGACACTAAAATATACGGTTGTTTCTGAGGCCAACCCCGAGCCCCTCCCTCGTGCCTCCACATTGATGTAGGCAACAGATGCATGAAAAGCAAAGCAGCATTCAAAATAATCCCTTAGCTGAAGCTGGGAGAAGGCTGGCTAGTGAGGCCTAGCCAAAATTCCTTAAATGTTACAATGTTTTACATTTCTAGATGTAAAAACTTTCTTTCCAACGCGAGGTACCAGCCAAGTGTCTCAGTTATGGTATCTCGGAGTATAAACTGGCACAGGGCCCTTGTGGTCATTTGTGGGTATTGACAGATTTACACCAATAAGATCGAGTTAAAAGTTGTCGGTTTCTCCATCTCCCCTTTACTTCGTCAGGCCATTTTCTCTCAGTTACTCTTTGTCCACTCGCATCCCGTTCGCTGGAAAAATGACAGCTCTTCGCGCCCAGGCTCTTCGGGAGCGAGTTGCCTCAGTGCTTGCTCCTTGGTCACGCATTCCCAAGCGGCAGCAGCGCGGCTCTCCTTGCTCTAGACGTGCTTTGTGGGCTAGACGCTGCGGGCAGATCGAAGGAGACCTTGGCCTGCTTGGTCTGTCCCTGCCGTCGCCTTGAGGGAACTTTCATCCCTAATCCGGGCCCTTCCCAGCGGCATTCCCGCCCCCAGGCACGGGGCCAGCTGCCCAGGGCTGCCCCAGGGCTGCGGGCCAAGCCTGGGAGCAGCAGGGCAGGGAGACCCCCCTGCTGTTGCCTGTGACCCCAGGAATACCCCATCACCAGCAGCCTCACGCTGCTGCTGCCGGTCCCGCTCCTCTGGTATGAGAATTACACGGTGTGCAGCTACGGCAGCCTCGCGCGGGCGGCCCGGCGCGAAGGCAGGGCTGGGAGAGCGCACATGACGCGGGTACACAAAGTACATTGTCCTGTTTTCCTCCCTTTTATGTTGTTTGCCTGGCGTAACTATTGGTTACTGCATAGCTAATTAATTTCCCCGGGACTGCCTTCAAATAGGCTCTTCCTCCGCTGGCAGGGGCCTTTGTCCCTCTCACAGCGGCTGCAGTGATGCTGCCCGGGGTGCAAGCAGGGTAAAGAGGAGCAGAGCTGGGCTTTGGGACCAGCCGGGATGGGGGAGCGTGGGTGACTCCTGCTGCCCGGGCCCTCCCGCGGCCCCAGGGCTCACACTCCTCATCAGGCATTCCCAGGAGCACGCGCTCCCGGGTGCTTCCAGCAGGGAATGCAGAGCGGCTCTTGTGCTCCGGGCAGCTCCGGAGGCGGCTGTGATGTGTGCGTAGCCACCCGTTTTAGCCATACGTTTGTATGGATACATATACACATGTGTCTGTACATATATACATATGTGTATATATATATATATATATATATAGGCATTGACATCCTTAGCGCGCTGCGTTTTGCTGCTCCGGAGGGATGAGGCTGCTGCTGTGGTGTCTGGGTGAGCTCCTGCAGCTCCGAGCTCGATGCTGCTCCTCATGGCTGGGAAATGCATCTCCAAAGGCAGGTGAGATGGGCTCCAAGTGCCGTTCCTCACGCACTAAGGGATCTTGCCTGCTCCAGTTCAGGCCCTCACGGGACTGTTTGTTTCTGCTTGCCTGGCAAAGCCCACATCCTATTCATGGAGGTCAACAGAGAGAGGAAACTGGCCTGTGGGAGGTGATCCCAGTGGAGCTGCTCTATGAAAAGGCCTGTTTTGCTGATCCAAACTTTGGCTAAACCAAAGCAAAGAAAGCCTTGTTTCAGCATTTTACATGAACAAAAATGGCAGGTGCCTTAATCAGCCTCTCTTTACCACCGTGTCCCCGCATTTCTGCTGCTGCTCAGTATTCGTGTGTCCAGAAAGCTTTCCAAGCCCCGTTTGGGGAGCTCCAGCTGCTTGCGGTGGGGTCTTTGCTCGCAGACCAAGATGGTGAGGACATGCTGTCGTATTTGGGCACCGTTCTTCCTTCATTCCTTGCACGGAATAGGAGAAGGAGCCTTTGTTGAGCTGGCTGAGGTCTGGGGGGAGCCGCAGCAGAGGAACCATGTGGCACCTGGGCTTTATCGGCCAGGCAAGAGAATTGAGACAAGTGGAGCCAGGAAAGGTGCAGGAAGCTCCTCTCCAGGATTTCAAGATTTCTTGTGGCTCAGCGGCGTTTCAGTGGGGAGAAGGCAGACGGTGCCTCCTCCAGGAGACTTCCTATTCATACCCTGCACAACGGCCTCCCGTGGCCCCATTGGCCACCGATCCTGGTGCCACCGCAGAGCGTTTCTGCCCGTGAAAGGGCAGCTCAGCCCCGGCTGGGGTCTGGAGGTCACAAAGCATGGGGAGGCTCTGTGGGGACGCGGGTGGGTTGTAATAAGGTCTCTGGAACAGGGAGCATCGCCCGTGGGGTGTGAGGGACGTCTGTGCACGGGTCATTCTGCAATAGCCTTAGCCTTGTCCTCGGCCAGCTCCGCTCCGTCCGAGGGCTTTGCTCCCCTGGCCCCTGCATACCTTTACTGCTGGATTATGGGTTTAGGAAAGTCAAGTGCCCCAAGTTCACAGATATAGAGTAACTGTTTATAGAGCAGGGGAGGGAGGGCGAAAATCAACAGATTTCTGTGATATATTGGATGTCATCGGTACGTGATACTCCAATACCTTCAAATGCTTAAACTAAAGACCTAAATATAATTTAGTTAGTAAAAATATACCTTAGTTATAATAAAATGATAATAGTGGAACTTGGCTACAGAGCAGCTAATAAATACTACACTTCTGAAATGTGCCTGAGATCCAAGTACATGCTCTTTTACTGTGTAGTTAAGGCATGTGGCAGGACATGCTAGACCAAGATTTTCTTTTTGTCTTTCCAGTGGAAAACTAAAGTTCTTTGTTTAAGTGAAACCCTTTGGGAATTTTTCTTAAATAAAGCAAGGAGCTAAAGAATTCCATTCCTTTTTGCCAATATTTTTTTTTCTCCTTTAGGCCAAATTATCGATTAATAGTGCATTAAATATACTACCTAGTTACATCTTTAATTTTTTTATTATTATTTTTTATTTAGAGTGCAATACTATCTTATCAATACTTCAGATACAGCTGAATTAAATGATAAAATATTAGGAAAAGAATACCCTTTCCAAAGCCTTCTGGTCTTATAAAAAGGAAGGTCAGTAATATGAAAGTCATTAAATTTGCATCCTTAATGGCATTTCCAATGTTTTGAAGGAAAAAAAATCCATTCTCCTCTAAGAGTGTCTTCTTCCTGAGCCTCATTTTTGCCTTCTTCACTGGCTGTCTCCATTTCGGTACCCTATAGTTTTGCCAGCAGAGCAGCCAAGTGAATGCTTGACCATATTTTTGTCTGGCTCTAGCTCACCGTGATCTGACAATAGAATACTTTTCTCTGGGTTTTCCTTCTTCCCCCAGGGAACCATACTTCAAGGGCAACCTGCTTGTCCAGCATATGAACATGTGGAAAATCCACTGCTCTGCACTAATGATTTTCAGATGGGCCATTGTTGCTGAAAACCATCCCAAGCGCAGCAGCTTCTCCACTGTAGCACCTAACCGCTTTGGGATCGCATTGCTCTCGGTGAATCTGGAGCAAAGCCCCTCACGTTTATGTAGAGTGATGACATGTGCTGCATCATGCATATGTAGTACCAAAATGTAAGAAAAAGAAGGAGGTAAAAGTTATTGTTATGGCTTCCCCTCTTTTTTTAAAATCCTTTCTAACGTGCATCGAAATCTGACATTTATTTTAGCATGAAAACATAAATGTTGGAAAAAGCCAAGCTATGCCAAAGATCCACGACAGCAAAGCAGCAGCCCCCTAAATATTGTCCATAAATGAATTGCTTTCAAACATTTGTTTTAAATATTTACAAGGAGACTTATCACATACTGGGGAAGAGAAGAATTGAGTTTTAAATTTGAAATAGTTTCTGTTGCAGTTCTGCTCGGAATATGCATTCTTTTTAAACAACTTTCACTTTTAATCGGTAATTAAAGCCAAAGTTTTCTTTTAATTTTAAAAGCTTGTCCTTGGACTAAAATAACATGGAACATTTTTAAACATTGATCCAAGCTGCTGTAGATACATTTTCTTTAAACCACAGCGCCTGCAGTTAGATTCCTGGCGCTGCCAGATAGACTACAAACTGCAAGTGTGGCAGTAATGACTGTGGGTTTCTGGATGCCGTACGACCAGCGAGGAGGGTTGTTTTTCTGGAGTCGTTCCTCCCTTTGGGCCCTATTCATGAATGACTTAATCTCTCGTATGATCAAATGTCGTGCGAGTTACTGCACACAGAAGAATCAAGGAATGCGCCTCTTCCCCGCGTTCCTTACATGGAATTGCTGCGCTGCCCTGCGAGCCGTTGGAGCGCGGCAAGGGCGGGAAGCGAGTGGCAACAAAAACACACACACAAAACCACCAGAAGTAATATAAAAAGAGTGAGACAAAGCAAACAGAGGAGACTTTGAACGATTGGGTGTGCAAGTTGGACGGTGCCGTGCGTGGATGGCTCCAGCTTGCCCAGGCTGCACCAGCTGGAGAGGGAGCAGCGCTCCCCCGGAGAGGGCGAGGGGCAGTTTTCTCACCATGAAAAACAAAAGTGTTCCCGAGTGTTTTCTCTGGAGCCCTGGCCATAAAGATGATTTCTAGTGCATGTTTCTATTAGCTTGTTTCATCTTGGAAAGCAAACATTTACTGTTTTGATGGGCACGTCGCAGAAAGTTCAGGGAATCAATGCCTCTCACAGTCTCTCTATCTTCTCGAGCCAGTTGCTTGCGTGGTGTAATTCTGTCATGTCAGGGGATGTTGCATTGGGAGTGACTTTTCCTGAAGCCGAAACAGGGTGAATCTCACAGGATTTCCATTAGCCCTGGTACCGACTGCTTGCCATCTGAGGAACTTTTCTTACAGAGTTTTAGTGATTTCTTGAGAGATCCAGCAGGATTCAGAGAGTGAAGAGGTGCAGAATTGTGCCCCTGTTTATCCAGACCTCATCCTAATTCTTTTATATTTCGACAAAATCCTATGTCATGTTGAGTGCTGTTCTCGGTTAAGAGTGAAGAAAGAACTGATGTCAGCTGAGTTGTTCTTATCATCATCAACACCCGCTGGCTGCTGCAGAAAGTCGTGTCTGTTTTGCCAGGCCTTGGTGCAGGAATAGCCTGGTACAACACTTGGTATAGCCAAGACCCCCAAAATAGGGAACGATACTAAAAGTGGAATGGCTTAACTCAACTTCCCCAGCGGTCAGTGGGATCTCCACTGATGTGAGTGTGATGGTCTTTGGTCGTTCTGAGACACTTTCAGAGTCACTTTCAGCCAGGAAGATGGTAGAGAGGGGAGGGAGTGTTCGGAGAAGACAAGGAAAGTGGAAAACAGAGTTGAGGAAAGGGACAAAAAGAAGAGTGGTGGAAGGGAGGGAAGAGGCAGAAAAGAGAGGGAAGGAAGAGAAGCAAGAAGAGAAAATCCTGTGGAGGGCGGATATGAAGGAAATGCTAGTAGGAGGCTCAAGTGTAACCGGGAAGGACTGTGGAATAAATTAGAGAAGGATCGGAGATATTAGCACTTCCACAGTTCAAAATTTTTCCCTTTCAAAGCATTTAACAAATGAGGATGGATATGGTGCTTGGAATGCATCCTTGAGTCTAATTGCTTAGCATTAATTAATTAGCATTAATTAATTCATGCCTCAGCATTTTTGTTTTTCTCTAGCACTCAGGCTAAGAGCAAATACACTTCTAGAAAAGTCTGTGATCTTGGTTAAAATACAATGCCAGCTGCTCTCAAAGGCTGGAAAATACTATAGTTTTGTTGCTGGTGGTGGGTTTTTTATGTTTGTGTGGGGTATGTGTTTATTAATTTCCGAGTTTCTTGTCAGATCTGCGCTCCCTGATTAAGCTGGAAAACAGAAATGGAGAAGAACTTTCATGCTTTGGTTTTATCATACCTAATCCTGGAGACTTTGGAGAAATCCAACCAAGACCATTTTTGAAAGCCATAGCCTGTTTTTCAGGCTGCTATAAGATGGTTTGGCCAAATGTGGAGGTTCCTCTGATCTAGCATCCCGAAAAGTCTGGATTTCTCCCAGGTCTACTTCTTCTTTGCGGATTGGAGCTCCTGATTGAAGATATTGCAATTGATCATCTGTAAGTCCCAGGCAGAGCTTTTGCTTAGCCTGTTGCACAGTGAGCTGAGGGCAGTGTGGGATGTAGGCAGTGGCTCCTCTGAGACAAGCTTGGTCAGCAGCACAGAAGGGCCGTCACCTGGGGTGGACTCAGAGTCTGTTGTGACATGGCAAACCATGCATTCCTATGTAGTTCACGATATAGATGAACCTGCAAATATATGCCATGCCAGATCAGATTATACATATACATTTCAAGTTCAGCAAAAGGCCTTGTTTCTTTTTCCCCCATCATTTTTTAAAGAAACAGAATTCATGTGAATTGAAACACGATTGGTGATGACGAGTAGGTGGTTTGCCCTGCCACATTATATAGTACCACTTTCACTCCTTGTTTGGATAGCAGTCACAAGACCCAGATATCAAGCTGTGAAAGTTATTTTTCTTGCAGCAGCCCTTCTTTCTTTGGCAGGCAGCGGCTTTGGAGATGCCTCGCGTGTTGTCATGTGATTGCGCTGCCGGCCGGCGCTGATCCGCGCTGCCCCCCTTTCCTGGCGCGCGTCGGACCTGCGCTCTCCTTTGGGTCACGACAGTTAGCACGCTGCTGAAAGAGTGCAGCTCTGCATCGTGGTGTAGTCAGCTCTTAATGCATGGCCTCTGTAGAACAGCCCCTAAAGAAAGAATACACTGTGTGCTCCGCGTGATAGGAATCTGTTTGCTGTACCTCCAGCTGTCTGCATCCAGCACACATTCCATTTTTACAGTAATTTTCTTTTTGAATCAAGGCATAATGAGAGGAAATGACTAGCATATAATCATTCCATCTAGAAACATTCAGCCCAGTCTTGTAAACACATAAACTACGTCTTTGTAAACAAATGTCTTAATTTTCTTTAAACTGAATGTGTAGATGTCACAGATAGAGAAGCTGGATATGTTGAGCCCATATGGTTCCTATTGCATCAGATGCTTTCTTAATTTTAGTATTCTAGTTGAAAAGATATTTTTGAAACCTCACTAGCCTCATGGAGACTAATCTAGCTATCTCTCTATCTTTTTGGTCTAGGTTTTATACTTCCGTCTTTCACCATGCTCTGGGGACATCTTCCATTTTAAATGCAGCACTAACTCTATCTCTAATGGACTTGGAATTGCCTTTGATGCTTCCCAGTTCATGATATGGATGCTTTTTTATTTGGTAATCAATGTTAGGGAGCTGGCAGGGAATAAGAGGAGAAGAAGCTGGGAGGAGTTGTCAGTGAAGGACTGGGATATAATTTATTCATAACTGTTTGCCTTATTCCTGCATGATTCATAACACAACGTTTTTGGACTTAATAATATCTTTAACTGGACAAAATTTCCATCCACTGTGAGGAAAAGTCAGGCCTGCTTAAAAATACAAACTGTTTTATAAACACTGTAAGGGGTTTTTTTTATATATATAAATAAATTAATTAAACCACTCTCTGTTTCATATAAAGCAACATTCTCGTTTGGACTCCAGGAGCATGAGCAATACGTGCTAATTTTTCCTTCTAAAAATAATAGGCAGAAAACGGTGTTTACGTTTGAAGTAGGTGCATTCAACATAGCAAACACAGTTGTGTCTTGGGCAGTAGGGCTGCAGCTCCGCGGGCGTGTTCTGTAGTGGCAGACGCGCAGGCTGTGCAGCTCGCCGAGCCGTATACGCGCGCTGGCTGGTTGTCGCGTGGGGGGACGTCCTTGGCGCGGTGCCGCTCTCGCCGGGAGCGCCTTGTTCCCCTCGCGCCGCAGGCTGTGGGCTCTGGCCTGCCCGAGCAAGTGGGACCTGTGCCATGGGCTTGGGTTACGCGCGGTCCTTACTCTATTGCAATCCACCTTTCCCCACCGTACGGGCTTCCTAACAAGGAGTTGCGTCTTCTCTCACTGACGTGCACAATGTATAGTCCATAAAGGTCAGAGAGGTCAATTTGTTTATTAAATGGAAATATTTGGGCCCCAAAAACTGTTATGAATCATTTTGATGTTTTACGTTCAGGATGCAGAGTAAATTCTTCCAAAAATAATGGTAGCCAAATGTCACTGGTAGCCAAATGTCATTCCCTCCAAATGTTTGTGTAATATCTATTTATCTGTGGGCAGATGACTGATCTGTATAATCAGAGGCAGACTTTTGTCAAGTTGAGGCTAAGTAAACACAGCTGAGCACAAGCAATTTGGACTACAAGATTTTTGGGTTTTGCCAGCACTGTTATGACCTTGAAGATGAGCCCTTCTTCAGAGCAATCTGCTTTCAATACAGGAAAATTCTTTGTGCTTCAGATTAACAAGTGTTGACTGAAAATCTGTTCTATTTTTTTTTCCCCTTGGTAGAACAAATGAACAATATGTTTTTGCCCAAAGGAGGGCGTCCTTTTTACTGCTTATAAATTAGGGCTGTTTCATATAAGGAAGCATCTTTCTCATCTCTATGAGAATAAGAACAATAGTTAAAGCAAGAACTATAAACTGATCTGAAGCTTGTTGTATAATGAGAGTAAACTTTCTATTGTTTCTTTAAAACATAAATGCTTGCATTTTTGTAAAATGTCATGTGAAATTAAAAAAAAAAAGAGCATCTTTTAACAAACAGATTTTATACCACTACATATCTAGACTGTTTTCAACACTCTTGCAAATTTGTACTTCGTTTTATAAATTCTGTCCATTTTCCTCAGGTTTGCTTGCTGTGAAGGGGGGAGCCTGGCTCTCCAGTGAAGGGGAGAGTCTTGCTGAGGATGGAGGGGCTCTGTGGGGTCTGCAGCTCTCAGGATGCCTTTGAGCTCCAGCTGGAATGATACCTGCATAGGACGTGTGAGGGAATCACCAGGGAGTTCCCAGGGGACAGGGCAGAGGCTCTGAGGATGTTTTAGACATATGTGTCTCACACTGAGGTGTGGTTTATGGTATATGCCCATGCTAGTAGAGTCATGCCTGCAGGTGGGGTGAGCCGTATTCTCAGAGGTGCTCAGGGATGAGGGATTTGCCAACATCTCATGACTCCCTTAACCCCAGATAGAAAGGCTCTGTGGGCATTTTGTGTATCCTCAGGTCATGTTTGCTTTTGGTGTCCAGTTTATCCACTTACTGCGATGGAGGGGGGTGGGAAGGAAAGGAGGCACTGCCTACACACACGCTTCCCTGCATTTGCTTTACAGACTCTTTATAGCTGCCCGTAGCTTCCCAAAGGGTGGTGAATAGGCTATTGGTGTTGGAAAGCTGTGGTTCATGGGCAAAATTGAAAAAGTAAAAAACCCCTTCAAAAATTGAAGAAATAAATAACTTTTATTGTATTTTATTGTACAGAAGTACTGCTAATGAGGGCAATGAGTTAATTAGAGAACATTGGCCATAACATTCACAGAACTTAAAGCCCTGGTGTTGCAGTTGGCTGGCTCGTCAGCTGTGCCAAGCTTCATCACCTGCCAGAAAGCTCAAAGCCAGGAGCTGGATTGCATTGGCAGGATCAAAGGATCCCATTTTCTTCACCATAGTTATCCTCTAAAAGATAGGGATATTCATGATGCCTTAGACCATGATTTGTTGTCCTATTGCATTTCTCTGGATAAGCGGAAATCGTGATCTTAACTCTTAAAAGGAGGTGAGCATGCAGGGCTATCTAGGCAATTACATGTTGGCGACGTATGGGAAGGCACCTGAGCAGCTCAGGAAACACATCAGTAAACTAGAGAGCTGTGAGCTACTCTGAAATGATGTTCATTCAGTCAGTATTTGAGCAAAAACTCTGTAGTGATTTCCATTTCATCCACAAAAGGCTTAATATTCTGTGAATGCATATATTTTACATATTTTTATGCATATATATAGCTTAGTTTTCCCAGATGCAAATCATGCTGGGTGATTATTTTTGATTTATGGTAACAGGAAGAAAGGCTGATTCATCTGTGCTGATAAAACTTCTGAGTTGTTTTTGATGTATAGATTTTTTGATTTATTCATATTTTCCTCAAAGTCATATTTTTAGGAGAATGCCACTTGATTTAACCATAAATACCATATGACTCTAAAATAAATATGTATGATTTAGGTTGCTGATCTGGCAGATTATTGTGGAAGGAGAGAATTCCCTGATGGAAATCTCCTGACTTCCAGAAAAACTTGAATGAGCAAAAATTTACAAAACAAACACGTGGTAAATATAACATTATGGCCTTCTGTACCTGTCTTACATATTTTTGAAACACCCTATCTCTGTAACAACAACCTGGTGCTTTTTTAAAGCAGTCTCTTCACGCTATTTAGGGGAAAATAATGTTATGAGGTGCTGCTTTTGATAATATTGTCCTTGATCTTGGAAGGGAGTAGCCAGCAATTCCATTGGCTTTTAAAAGAGATTCTTGGCTTTCACTCTTCTTCAGACCGAGTCCACCGTTGTGTCTGAGGCAACAGTGGTCAATTTAACTGGGGCCTTTCTGTGAGAAGTATGTTGAATAGCTCTGAATAATACATTTTTCCCTTCTGGTAGTAATAGAGCATGATCCTTTAATCTGTATTGTTAGTGCAAAGACATGGATTTCTTTTTATCACTTGCTATTTAAAATATAAGTGTCTTTCCTCTCATGATTATTGTTACTTCCATTGTTACTATAAGGTATAATTTTTCCAGATGAGAATTGTTTGGAGTGACCCTGGAGAGCTGGCACCATCACTCAGAACAGAGACAACCTTGACATATGCCATAGACCTCTCGCTTCAGGTGCTCTGTCTGAGCACAAATCTCTGCCTTGTGTGAAAACTCGTAGCTCAGCAATTGTATCTGTGAAAACTGTTTTTCTTGGTCCTAACGGCTTATCATATTTTGCACTTTGACAGTGGTTTTCCAGCTTCCATTCCAATCTCCTGGCACTGCTCTTCCAACAGTGTAGGGATGATAGGGAAGACAGTGCAGGGGCCAATGCTGCTTGTGGTTCGTGGAAGTATATTTGGGAAAGTGGAAAGAGCTGCTCTGTGTTAGAATAGCCAAGCAGTAGTCAGGGCACTCAGAAACGCAGGAAACTTCTAGTACTTGACAGCAAAATCATTTTAATGTATGAAAAACTCTTGCAAAGGAGTCCCAGCATGACCCACCAAGTCGGTAGGGCTTGAATATGCCTAAATGTTATGCTCTGTTACAGGTAGGTGACCAAAGTAGAACAAAAATAACACCCACGCCTGTGCAGGATGGGTTTATTAACGTGGCCTATTGCTGCTTTCTGAGGCCGTGGAGAGTCTCTGCAGGGCGCTGGGCTCTGCCACGTGGACACGCGATGCACCGTTGCACGGTGTGCAGCTACTGAATGCCGGAGGCCTTGAGTGCTGGAAGTGTTGAACTCGGGCCCAGGTTCTTATCAGTTGACAATGTTTCCCTGCTGTTGAAAGTTGGTTTCTTCAAAATCACTGTCTCCAAAAGCAGCAGTGTATGTTGAATAACAAACCCCTTCACATACAGGCTCTTCAGGTTTGGGAATGGCGCCAACATTCTTGAAGAATGATTTAGTAGCCAATAAACATCTGCAAAGTCTGTAAGACTGTCAGAAACAGTAACATTAAAAGTAAAGATCATATCAGTAGCAATTCCCCTGTTCTGACAAGGCATTCAGTGCAAATATTTGTTCAGTCATCCTTACTCTCCTTCCCGTTATCACAGACAGTTTCACATGTTTTGCCAAAAGAGCAGTTCAGTCTCCTTGCACAAAGCTGATCACATCCAAGGCCTTTGCGATGCTAAGTATTGGCCTACTACTGTTTCAGGACCTCCCACACATACTCTTTTGGAGCACAGGAGCCTCATCTGTCTTGTGCAAAGCCGCTGCTGTGAAGGGTTCTTATAACTTTCAATTAGCAGGCATCTGCACTGCTGAGGTTTTGCTGCTCCTTGAGAATTCAAGCTCAGTCTGGTTGATTTATTACACTGCAGCAATCTTCATGATATCCAAGATAGTCCATGAACTCTTCTAAATATGATTTACCTGCTGAGTCATTGAAATTGCACTGTACCAAGACTCAAATCATTTGTAAATGAAAGATAGCGTTTGGAGAAGGAGGTATTTCCACGTTCTTAAATCTCTTGGCAGATGGGTGCAACTCTCTGAATAATTCTTCTGGGGACACAGTTCTCCTGTGGAAGAGCCTTTCCCGCTTGCCTGTTTGGCTGTGCTATCTCTCACTTGCTCAGTGAATGAGAAAGCAGAGCTGATGTGAAGATACTGCCCTTCTCGAGATACCTGCTGGTTTGCTAGAATCTCTGAGGGCCTGTTTGAAAGGGGTCTGGGAATATTTTGTTTTGGGAAGAAATACTGCAATGGAAGTAATAACAATGTGAATTGTGGTGAGTGGGAGAGTGAAGAGTGCAGTAGCTTCACAAAAATCTGACTCAAAAAAAAATTCAAACACTAAGCAAATAGTTTTTATGCAATTGGAGGTGAGACTAATCCACAGGCAACTATTTCCTCTGCGGTCACTCTGCAATGTTACTTTCTACCACTTACTCTTCAGACTGAGAGCAAACTGTGTGACTACAACTTTCTCTGTAAGCTCCTGGAGTTTCTGAACATGCTGAATAAAGGGATTCACATAATGTTTCTGGTTGGTTGAGAAAGGAGGTGGTTTTCTGCATACACACACTAAAACAGTTTGGAAGAATCCTTAAAATCCAGTTACTGTCTGCAAAAGGAGCTCGTTGCCCTCTCTACTGGCATTAACATAAAAGCAGCTGGACATTTCTGGGAACAGAATGATGAATTTCATGATGTGCTGTTCAGTGCTGTTTGATGCACACTGTCTGGTCCTCCAAAAACGTCAATACATTTATTTTCATGGGACAGCTGTAGGATTTTGCAGATGAGGAACTGAGGAACCAAACAGCTGAGACTGTTTTGGCCTAGTTTTAGATACCTAAGACCTCATGGATTCTCATAATTTCATGGATCTTTGTACATTCAAAGCACAGTGCTTGTTGACTTCAGTTGCACAGGTGAGGGCTCAGTCCTTCTAAAGATCAGGCATCAGGCCCTTGGGTCCTTGTACAGCTGCCATCTACCAAAAAATGTTGATTAAAACAGCTTGTCTAGTTGAACACTTCGACTGCAGCACAATAAGATATCCAGTTAATCATCAATATGAATTATTTGGCAATGTGAAACCAACTGAGTATTTTTTATCATCTTGTATGAATAAGAGTCCTTGTGTGAGTCTTGCAATAACCTTCCAGCTGCTGTGACATTAAGGTGAGGTCTGTCAGGGATTGTCTCACCAAACAGGCTGGCTTGGTCACCAGAGCAGGTCAGGGCCCTATCAGGGCAGCTAGTGATCCACAGATAATCCAAAGTGTGCTTGTGTTACTCTGTTTCACGGTGTGTTTACTGAGAGGATAAATTTACACTGCTAATGCATTCGTATGTTTATATACATGTAATATATATATGGGTACAAATGAATATGTCTGTATTTCCCTATACAAATATATAGGAAAAAAATCAGATGTATATCCTTTGATCTGTATGATCCTTTGTGCAACAATTGTCAGGGGGCTATCATGAAGCTCTTGTGTATTGTACAGCTGTTCTCACAGCCCTTTGCCTGATGGACCATTATAGGCAACTTCTTTGAGTTGCCTATAATCAAATTCTCAACTTCTTTAAGTTGCCTATAATGGTAAATTTAACCTGCTAAATTCTTTAAATACTACTTTAATACTTTTTACCTGTGTTCATATAGATAGCAGTAACTTGAGCAATAACTTAGGTACTTGTTTTGCAGTATTTGTATGTATGTATTATGCACATCCCCATATCCCATGCAAAAATGTCCATGCACATTTTGGAAGCAGCTATGTTTGAAAGGATCATATTCCACTTCTCAGGCTCTGCTTTATCTCAGAGGCAAGTGAAAGAAACAGTGATTTTCCTCTCCTTTTCAGACTTACTCTTTTCATACTTCGCTCTGTGCTGCTGGATAAACACACCCTGGAAATCAGTTCTGGCGTTCATGTGGAAGTTCCTCCACTGGCCTGAAAATACCACACCTTGTAATTTAAATTGTCTTTGTGCAATGTGCGAGTTGTCTGAGCGTGCCGTGGCAGTACCAGGGGCAGGAGAGGGGCTGGTTCCTGGTCTGCACCAGCAAGCAGGGCCGCAGGAACCGTGTGGTGCCTTCTGGTGAATTCAGCAGGATATTCTGGAAATGCCCCGTGTGCGTGCGTTTCTGTCATAACGTTATACCGCATATGTAGGGTCTGCTCCCAAACCACAGCCAACTAGCATAACAAAATCAGATTTTACTGCTGTAGTGTCAGCCCGGGGTTGAAATACGGCTTTGAAACCCTCCCTTTCACCCCACATTTTTAATGAAAAACAATCCGGCTGGAGTGTAATAGTGCTTACCCTGGCTGTGTTTAACTTTTTTTAAAGCCTTATTTTAGGCTTTAAGAGCTCCCAATTAAACTTTTCAGATCCACAGTGAAAGTCTGAACGTGCCTGCTTGCACAACAGCAAGATTCTTGGGTGGGAAAAGGATATTTTTTAATTATAAATAAAGCAAATGAATATATTGATACATTTTCTCCTTTCCTACTCCCTACTCTTCTTTTTCCTCCTGAATTTTTCTTCACTATTTCTCATTTCCTTTTTAACATGTACCTTACCTTTCCACTAGTTTTTTTTTATTCCTCTTCTGCTCTTTTTTTTTTTTTTTTTCAGCCTTCCCCTTCCCTGCTGCCTTACTTAGCTTGCATTATAGCCCGTAATGGTTCACAATAGAAGGGCTAACTAGTTCATCCTTCCATTGCGTACAGGATGTGCTGCAAATTGCTTTCCAGATAATAAGAAAAATGAAGCCTAGGTCAGATATTTGTTTACCCATTATGAAATCCATATGGGTGAGTATCACCAAGGCATCTGACAACCTTACACAATTAATTACATACCATCTCAATGAGGAAAGATTTGATTTCAGTTAGCTTTGCAGCAAACTTAAAAGAACCTAATACCATATAACCGTCAGTTCGTTAACAACTCGCCTCCAACACTGTGCAGCCCCAACGCCCATTATAAGCTGTGTGAAAGCCTGGCTAGCAAAACAAGTCTCACACCAAGTCCCGAATCTCAGCAGAGAGAACACGCTGTCGCTGATCATGGGGAATTTAAAGCCAGCTATGACAGCCAGAACAATGAAGTGATTTACACAAGGTTTGTATCTAGTTTGCTAACTAATAAATTCTCCGTGCAGGTGCACAGTCCAAGACGGGGAGGCTGTTTGCACCGTGCTTACTGTTATGTAGAGCTTTCAGTGCACCTATTAATGCAAATGTGAATATAGACCTGCATACTCGGTTCGACTTTATAGTTTGTAAAGAACACCTATCCTATTCTCTGTGGGCATGTACACTCATTTTATAAAAATCACATGTATTAAAATGTAACTAGATGCCTGCTCGCACTTCAGCAGGCTCCAGATTGCACAGGGAAGAAAGGTCCCCATAACTCCCAAGTATTCAGGGAAAAAAAAATGAGCTAGAGCAGTCCCTCACAGTCAAACTCATATGTGTTGCTTTGGTACGGGAAGCAAACTGCAAAGCAGAGATTTCCCTGCGAAGGCTTGGCCTGAGCTGTGATGGCCAGGGAAGACCTGTGAGGCAGTGAGACAACCTATAGGGTTTAATGGAAGAGGTCACTCAGAGCAGGAGCTGTGCCTGGGAAAGACCTGCTGGGAGAAAAGGGGAAAATGTTGCCTGTGACTCTCACTGTGAGCACTGTGGTTGTGCTCTTCCGAAGGGACAAGACAGCTGGTCCCAGGAAGAGGTTGCCCAGGAGGCAGGCGGGCCCTGCAAAGCCAGGGCAGCTTCGTGGGGAGAAACGTGGGGCTGAAGCCGCGCAGAGGTGGGCCGGGATCTCCCAGATGTCACACTTGGGAAACGCCGTTTCCGTACGAATGTGGTTTGGAGTCGAGTCCAGAGGGGGCTTTTCTGCCCGTGCTGCTCCATAATTCATCCTCAAGAATCTATTCCCTTCATCGTTAAGAGCCTCCGTGCGAGCTGCTGGATCGGAAGAGCCACGTATACGTCTGGAAGGCTTTTGGTAGCAGTGCTTGCTGGCTGAGCGGTCTCGGTGTTCGGAAACTCGTCTGTTTGTTCACATCAGGCTCAAAAGGGAGCCCTCACGCCAGCTCCTGCCTCTCCAGTTCAAGCCAAAGGAGCGGAAGCTTATGGTGTTTGGGTTCCTCAGAAGGTCTTATGGTCTTGCACCAAGATTAAATGACCTTTCTTGTAAGAGGAAGAGGCCTGGCGGGGCGTGCTGGGTTACAGTTTCCCATCTCTAGAGCTGCCGAGTAGCTTGTACTAAGCCACTTTCTCGCTCCAGATGTGGGTGAAAGCTAGTGATGTGGTGTGGTGTTTACTTTGGGATCCTTCAGGAGGAAAGGAGCTGTATCAGTGAAACAGTACAATAATATTAACTCCAGTTCACCCGGTGCTGTTCCTGGAGAAACAGAAATCTGAAATTCACATGTATCCTGAATTTGTGGTTTGGAAAATGCTAGACAGCCGAGATGTGTGTGTGTGTGAGACCTACAGAAATACTTCATCTCACCACTAATTTACTCACACATGTAAACTTCATTTTTCACTCAGCTGCCTCTGATTATTTCCTATTCCTCCCTCTTTTTCCTCCTTTTGCTTGTTTTGAAAATGCTGGTCAACACATGTTAAGCCAGTCTCCAAAACCAACAAAAGGAAGTTCAGGAGAGGCAAAAAGAGAAACATCTGAATAACACTGCCAATTTTAAAATGAAGATAAGTTATACAGGACCTTTTATTGAACCAACAAATATTTTATAGTATTCACCATTTGGGGCCAGCAGTTCTTTTTCCCTCCCTTTTGAGCGAGAACAGAAGGAGTATAATTCATAGGAAATCTGTGCATGTTTAAGTAGCTTCAAGAAGTATTACAGTCATGTGTGCCTGACCTGCTGTGTCTTGATTTCCATGTCCTTTTGTTCTGCTACATGATATTCTGTACCCGTTCTCTCCGTCTTGTTCTCTCATTCACACGTTCTTTCCCCTGTTGGTTTCAAGCCATATTTGCTTTGTCTACATTAACTGAGAGCACAAAGCAGGGTTTTAAGCCAGCTACTGCGGCTCTGTTTAGGCCGTGTTACCACTGCGTGGGGCAGAAATGTAAATGAGAAATTGGTCATACCTGAGGGGTCAGCCATTGCTCTGCTTTCCTTGCAAGGTCTCCAGGTGAAGTGAGTTAATCATCACAGACATTTTGTGTTCTTCGATCAAAATTCTTAGATCAAAAATCTGAAAAGTTGCTGTAATCAGCATTATTCAGAACATCCCTGAAGTCCTTCAAGTACATGAAAGTTATGGCTCTGGATCACTCTGAAATTTCTGAACATGCTGCAAGAACCACCCAGCCAGAGGGACTCAGTATATTGTGAACTGGAGTAGATGTATGTGTATTTAGAAGATGTATATTTTTTCTGTAAGCTCTTATTATTTTGACAAAAAGTGTTAATTATAATGGCAGTGTACTAGTGAAATTGATATTAGTGTCCAGCCTCTACATGGCTTGTCTACTTCTCTTCCATACCCTAGGATTTGTTTTCTTTGGGTGGACATTTTACCTGCTAGCAGAAGAACAAAAGAAAATAATTTAAATATAGGAGAAACTCTGCAGAAGTCTGCTCATGAATGTTTGAAATGAGTGGAGTTTTGCCTTCTCACGTTGTCTTTTGACTTCTGTGACTCATTTCCATCTCTTCTAAAGTGGGACTACTGGTTACCTTGCAAGAGAGCTGTCAGGTTCAACTAGTGAATATTTATGAAGAAATTTCATGGTGAAAAGTAAAAAGTGCTACATATATTATTAATAATTATGTGAGTCTTGAAAAATACCATACTGTATCACAAAGCTGGTATTGTCCAGTGACTACACTCTTGGCACTGCATGCTGCAGTAAGCTGTATACTGAAAACTCATACTAATGGAAAGGTATACAGGATTCCATCAGTAAGTGATTTATAGTTACTTCCTATTATAAACAAGAGGGAACAAATATCCAACCTAGCTGGTTTCTTTGGGCGGATGGTGAGAGACATTCCTGGCCAGGCAAGAGCTGACTCTCTGGGTGTTTGCAATTGGGAGCAGAATGAAGCACAAGAAGGGGAGGCTTAAATGACAATCTTTAATTATAAATAACTATTTTTGCATTTTCAGAGTGTTTAAAAATTTCCAGTTGTAGAGCAAGTGACAATCTTCATAAGGGATGTCTGAATTTGTTCCTGATATTTTATATCAAATAGACTTAAATAGAATCTCAATATATTCTGAAAACTTACCAACATCCTTCTCCCAGTAGGTGCATTACTTTCTGAGACATAACCAATCACCTTCATCGCTACCTAATAGATTTGGTTCTGAATGAGTAAATCTGCTATTGAACACCACTGTGATTTGTTTAGGGAAGTTATTTGTTCTGGCCAATGTTATACCATGGATGAAGCTGAGTATAAACCCTAGTGTATAAAAGTCTTGGGGTCTTTCTCTGGAGTCTCTTTTCACGCTGGTGCTGAATTAAGCATGACATGTATGCCAGAGGAGAGCCAGGGACTTCTGTGCTATTCTGTAGAGGCTGAAAATTGAGTAACAGGTTGTGTCGATTGGAGTAGAGAGAGGAGCACACTTCATGAGAGACCAAAGGTGACTGCCCCTTGGTGTTTATGTAGATTAAAGGGATTAGATGTAGATTAACCTCTGAGTAAAGCTTGTAAAGCTATTGTGCATCCTTGGCACCTTGTTTGAAGGGGTACCTCTCATCTAGGCAAGAGAGGGGCCGTGTGTAAAGTGAAGAGTTTGCTTGTCTGCACTTGGTCTGGGATGAATCCTTAGCTGGGGATGGTCAGTGGGATGTGGTATGGCACATCCATTTGCCATGCCCTTGTCTGCCATTTCCAGTGATAGTACAGAGCCTGATGCCATTTCTCTCATTGCCTCAAAGAAGCCAGTTAGGAATACACTGTGCAATGGTTGCAAGACCTATCCCTTTCTGTCCTGAGAATGTTGCTCTTGGGCTGTGTTTATGCAACATGCTGGTTTACAGTTACAATATACTGTGTAGTTGTTGGGCAGCATTGTCAAACTTCAAAAGCTATAATGACCAAAAGCTTTAACTAGCATTCAGGGCAAAACAGGTAGATTCTGAAATGTGAAGAATAAGCAAAACGTTATGCTTTCTCATCACATAGGGAGGTTGGACTATGTTAGGTAGGGGAGCTTGAACCACTTCTTACAGGACATTTTTGTTGTTTGTGAATGAATGGACAGCTAGTCTAGGTAAATGCATGACTTCCAGGTGGCAGGTTAATGGCAAGTGAGATGAACCTTCCTTCTAGATCTCCTTTGGTGTTGGATCAAGCTGACTTGACCTGCAAGATGTCAAGGAAGGTTCGCTCATGTCATGGTGCATGCTGATGTCCTCCTAATAGCAGTGGGTCTGCAGACTCACCTTCCCTGCAAAACTGCCTTGTTTGTCTCTCCTGAGGGGATTATCCCCATCCAAAAATGGTAAAAAGACTTTTTTACTTCCCTCTGGTCCGTGAGACATTAAATTAAAAGAGCTGAGAGCTGCTTAGGTGCTATGGCAGTGCAAACTAAGCTATGCTGTCACAGAATTGGTGTAGCAGAGAAGGATTTTTTGGCAAGAAAAAGCAGTCTTGTGCATTGAAATGATGGATTTTCAGACTTCATTGTACTAACATGCTTAAACACCACTTCTTAGCAAGAGCTTTGCAAATTATCAATAATGGTTTTATTTTTGCCCACTTTCAAGTTCTTTGAAATAAAATACTTGTTTAAAAACCATAAAATTTGAAATAAAAAATGTGTTTTCTTTTTAATTCAGGAAGAACCTCCAGCAAAATTAGAACTGTGTGCTCTGCACTCCCAAATTTTACCTTGCAGCTTTGCAACTGCTTTTCTATGCCCTGGGCAAGCCACTTTCCTTTTGAGCTGGCTAAACACCGCTAAAAAATATTTGCAAATACTCCTTCAAATAAACGCTTGAATTGGAATGTGTGTCACCATTCACACCTACTTTCCTCAGAAGTTTATACAAGCGATTTTTTTGTTCCTAGGAAATATTTTCCAACAGCAAAAGAAACTGACAGATGCATGAGAGATGTATATTTATATCCAGGTTTGCTCTGGCAGTGACATGCTCTCTTACTTGCCATTTCCATTTCTATACCTACTGACCTATTAAATCCTAAACCTCCTCTTTGAAATTGTCCCTGTTGAAAAATAAATGAAGCAAGGCTAAATAACATATAACATAATAATGTGTAGCCAAGCACAGCATGAAGGGCATCTCTCCTGATCAAACGTTGCTTTCCCTTTGCAGTCTCATAAAAGCTGGGGGCTATTCTATATTTAGGCTGAGTGTAGGGGCTCACAACATCTTCGGTGCCGTGAGTGTCCATGCTGGAGGTGTTTGGATTTTGCGTTTGTTTGGCTCATTCTTTACAGGGATTGCCATTAGGTATCAGCCTGTAGTTCCTCTACAATGCCAGTCTCTGTCAGGATAGCGGGAGTGCTGAATAAAGCTCATACATTTCTGCCTGGTAAATATTTCTGGCTTCTCTGCGATGTGAGGGCTGACATGAATGAACAAATGTGACTCTTGATGGGGAAGTGTAGATTATGCCCGTGATGCAATTTAATCTTGGAAGGCTGCTAACCACGTGGGCTTGTTACTTTAGAAATATGTATCCTTCTCGGCCTGCGCTTGCGAGCAAGTTGCAGCCTGGGCAAGGGACGCATTAAAAACCGCACGCGCGATGGCTGCAAACGGGCAAAGCTTCTATTTTTAGTGCATACAAGAGTGCATTCAGTGAAGGGCAATAAATCTGGGGTTTATTTTTAGTTTTTGTAATTCCTCATGTCCTTGGGATTTATGTATTGAACAATCAGCTCCATTGCCCTGCAAAATGTCGATAAACCTCCGAGAGCAGCTTTATTCGCACTATTAACAAGATACCAAAGTACTTTTATTCCAGACCAGCCTGATAGAGGATCCTCCTGACAGGATCCCGCAGTGCCGGTGTCAGGTTGTGCCTCACCAGTTTCTGCTCCTGTAATAACCTATCACGGGTTATTAATAACCTGTAATAACCTATCACAGGAACCTTCCCACAATTGAAATGTCCCCACGGGGATTTTCTGGACATGTTCCTTGCTCAAAGCACAGTGTTGATTTCCCCACACAGGGATGGCTGAGTGAATCTGACTCTTTATGGGTATCTAAACAAGGATTTGATTTAGAAATCTACCCTCAATTTCAGAGTTAACTTTGGGTTATTTTTCCATATGCCAGTTCCATGAATTTGCCTGTTTCAGAAACTATTAAAAGAAAATAGACATTTAAAATGTTTTCTTTCTGTTTTCAGAAACTCTTGAGAATGGACCAAATAAGTGTGAAAGGTGAGTAAGGGGCTTTACAGCTTTTCAAAATTTTTGCTCTTCCTGTTTATCCTGACATCACATAGCTGCTGTAGCTATGCAAGCTGTACATGTAAATATTTGTCACTGCTTCAATCTAGCGCAGCTAACAGAAAAGGAACCAGCAAAGATGAAACATACTGGAAGGAGATCAACGCAGCTATGGCCCTAACGAACCTTGCCCAAGGAAAGGATAAACTGCAAGGGACTACCAGCTGCATCATTCAAAAATCATCACATATATCAGAAGTAAAGACTGTTAAAGTGCCATTAGTTCAGCAGTTTTAAGAGATGGGTCCTTTCTCTTCCTCCCATCAAATGGACATTTTCCTCACAGGATTGGTTTTCAGTAAAATCAGATTCACAGATATGAGGCAAATGTGGAAAATAGGCCCCTTTTTACAGTACGGTCAGTTTAAAAAAAAAACATTCCTTCAGACTCAGATGTTTTCATTGTGTTAAATGAAATGTTCAATTGCTTCTATAAAAGGCATGTAAATTATAAAAACCTGTTTTTATCAAAACATTAACTTATTTTATGTTAATCAAAGTGCGCATAAGATGTTTGCATTGCTATTACAGTAAGTGCCTTGCTTTCAAGAAATAAGCTATAACGTGGGCATAGTACAACACTATTATGCCTCAAAATGATAATGCCATAATGCTTAACCTTTGTATATTATTCCAAGTGGGCTTAAGCAGCCTAGGGCTAAACACATTACTGCTGGAGGCCCTGGAGGATTGTGCTTATTTGACTTGTACAAATTGAGTCTTAATGGAATTGTTACATCAGTCTCTCTCTCTCTCTCTCTTTTTTAACCAGTGTTATAAAAATTGTACAGTATGTTTCGTCCAAGTGACAATGAGGTTGTTGTGCATGTTTCTCACCTGTATAGGCAGTTTATTAAAATACCAAAATCATTCCTTTGAAAAGTGCAATACTCTAGAACACACAAATTTAGCAAATATGTTGACTGCTCAGATTATTTTGAACTTATGCATATGCTCCCAGACATGTTGCCCATTGTAGATTTATAGTTGAGAAGGTTCAAGCCAGACTATCTGTAAATTCAAGTTGAATTTCTGTCCTTTCAAGATTTGCTAGTGACTTATTGAAGTTTTAATGTAAGTAGCAAAACTGATTTCTAACTCCGTAGAGCAGTTCCTTATTTGCAATGAAGTTCAAAAAGTTTCTGTGATACAAATTTTAATGTGTTTTAAAGGGTTTTATTTTGTATCAACTCCATAACTGGGGACAGTTTATTGATAAATCACATTTCAATGAGGGGAAAAAAAAAAAAAAGCTATAATAGACTATCAAAGCCCAAACTAGAAACAAATGGAATATGAAACACTGAAAAATCTCAGCATCCAGTTTAGGAGAGTTTTAGTTAGATACTAAGCCATATATTAAATGTCATGTCTCTAAACTTGACAGCTATTGAGTGTAATAACTAACTCAAAACAAGGTTTGTTTTTTAAGGGGACTTTTTTTTTTCATGTAAAGGTTATTTTTAAGTCATATAACAATATTTTAATGAGGTTTACAGTGCTTGAATAATCAGTGGCAAAGCCAAATATGACTTCTAGTGAATCAGTTACAGAAAACTGGAAAAAAAGCTGGTTGTTGCCAGGATTTGGATGTTTTCCTGTGGGTGTCCTGTCAGCTTTTCTCCTATTTATCCCTCTCCCCTTTTCTCTTTTTGGTGAGCCATCAATGAACAAAATACGACTTTAGTCCTGCTCCCATTGAATTTAATGGCCACACAACCACTTCAATGGAAGCAGGATTGTGCTAATGATGCAACTAACTCGCAAATATAGGCTGTTCCAGTTGCACTAAAACAGTCAAGATGCATTGCAAATATCAGCCTTGGTGTGACTTCTTAGGAAATTCCTTGATGTAACATAACACGTTGTTGGGTTTATTTAGTGTACGATGAAAATGATTTGATATGAAAATATTTTGTACATATATATTTTTACTTTGTTTTCTAAATTGCTGATTTGCATTGACTTAAAGTGCCAAGCAAGAAATGTATGTCATGACTGTATGAACAGTTGAAGTATATGTTTTACTGACTTGCATCATTATGTGTCTAGGATTCCATGATAATAATTTTTGATACTTTACTGGATTTTGACATAATAATGTGAGTTTATAACTAATAGCAAAGAGTTAATGCTTCACTTTTGTTCATACTATTATAAGTTATTCTGGTATTAAATATTTTGTGACAATAAATTGATGGTTTTGTCAGACTTTTCTGTTAGCTATATTCACAGTGTTTTTTGTCTGCGTAAATGGCAACAATATTTGTCATGTGAAAAAGATACTTTAGGTGACTTCTCTGGAGTAAAATTGGAGAAGACAAGTCATTGTTTAAACAACTTGTTCTTGGTTGTTTTTTAAATGATCAAAGCACAAAGAATAATCTGTAACACACGTCAAGTAGATTTAAAATTTAAGAAATACGTGGCATAATTTCTTGTTACCATTTCCTTTAATTTATTATTTTTTCTACTGCTGCTTTAGAGTTTTCCAAAACACAGATTCTAATGAATTATGTGTGTGTCTTTTTTAAATAACAAAAATCATGATCATTGCTGAGCCAACAGCTAATGAAGACTCAATAATTATTTATGATATAGGAAAAACAAACATTATTACTATTGCTCTTCTTTGTTTCAACATATGTAACCATTTTAGTAAAATAAATAACTGCAAACAACATTTTTCTGGTTTGAATTAAATATTCATTTATCTGTCATTTGCATTTCTGGTTTCCTGTAGTATTCTGGAGCTTTCTGCAGTCAGGTACAAGTACGTGATAAGCAAAGAGAGAGCAGGATTGCTAGTCTTTTGACTAATACTGTATTACTAATAATACAGTGTTAATATTGAATACTGTAATACCTAATACTAAAGTTCTGTGAAGTAATTTAGTACATTCCCATTAAAAATGTCTGTTGAACAAGTTTAGGCTGATGACTACTGGGTTATCATGAGTACTAGCTTGCTAGTTTACAATAATATGGAGATTTTATATCCTCCAGGTTGGAGGAATGCATCAGGACACATAGGTGCTTGCTATTCAGAGTCATTGGAAAACCTGCATGTGCTTGGAAGGACATTGGTCTTTTAGGGGTCTTTTTTGTTTACAGGCTGCCTTTGTGTATAATACCATGTATGGATGTATTGGGGGGTCCAGTCTTTGGAGACTTGCTGGAGAAGGAGCTACAATCAGCCCATCTAGACTTTGAATATTCACAGTAGTGAGAGTCCAGTGCCCCCGGTCCCCTCACTTCTGTGTATCAATGAGGTGCCTCCAGTGGCATGGGAAGGATGATGACTAAAGTTCTGGTAGGCAGTTGGCACTTTGAGGTTTTAGGTTCATTTCATCTGTAATGTCTATCCAATGCTCAATTTACAGCCTAACTTTTTGCTGTTGGGAACATATAGAAACACCTTCATCTTAATGATGTTGGGCTTCTTGGTGCGTCCTCTGTGTGTCTTCACATGCATCTGATGTGAAGACCAACTCATTCTTCTGCCACGCATTCTGTTTCATACAGTTTGCAGTCTCAACCTCCTAAAAAGCACCATAAGGGGAGGTCAATTCTGGCCACATCACTTTGAATGTTCAGAACAAGAGTTTCATCTTCCAACATCCAGAGATCTCTCCTACCTTCCCTCTTTGCGCAGTCCCTCAGAGCCCCGGTTGAGGCTGCCCAGGCGGTCTGACGGTGGTGTTCACCATACCCCCGCAGCCCAGGAGTGCTGCCAAGCAGTGGGGGCTCCGGGCGGCCCAGGTTCAAGGCCTTCCTTGAGAATACTTCCTGAAGGTATCCAGCTCACACTGATGGCCTCCATTTCCCATGCTTTTGAGGAGCCCTGGGCCATGTTTCCCTGTGCCACCTCCAAGCACCAGACAAGACAATTGCATGTGCAGCGCTGACTCCTTCATGCAATCACTAAGACCTCTCTCTTCCTTCTCTTCTCTTTCTCCTGTAAGTCAGGCCTACCAAGGCTGTGCATGGCTATCAAATTTTGCAGGTCTTATTCTTAATGAGGACCTCAGAGCAGGATGCCTGTACTGCCAGGAGAGTGAAGCAGTTGCAGCAGCCAAGCTTGCCTCTACTGCTTGGGATGAGAGCTGCTCTAGATGCCCATTTGCTCCGTGGCAAATGGGAGGTCCCAGTTGTCTTTCAGTATGGTAGACTTTCAAATATACAGCTTTTTTATTTTATTTTTTTATTTTATTTTCCTGTGAAAGCTTCAGTTCTGAAATGAAGCCTTCGGCCTGTTTTGCCCTTCCATTCAGTCTTTACGATACATGAACAAACTTTCTTAAATTATGGCCTATTTTTTGCAGAAAAATGGAGCATGGACTCCGCATGAACTGAGGATGCCAGACCCTCCATGTATATGGTATTATTCAGTACTCTGGAAGCAGCTCTGGAGTGTGGTGGGAAGCAATGCAGTGGTCTCAGTAACAACTTTGAGCATGACAGATCCCAGTTTGAGTCCCGTTTTCCCATGACAACCTGCGAGACTCTGAGAATGAAGAGCCTCAAAGAGATCTAAGTTCCTAAGCTAACAAATTCAGGCATTTCTGAATGTCTGAGGACTTAGGCATGTTTCCATGGCCAAGTGCAGACAGTTGCATGCCTGACGGTAGCCAGCTGGACAGAAACCTGTTCCAGTTCAGAAACCGAGTAAGCACCTCTGTACGGCCCCAGTTCTGATCTGCTACACCAAGGTCTTCAGCAGCACATGGATCAGACTCAGCCTGGTGTGAATATACCTGGGCAGTTTTTGGAGCACTACTTGTTCTGTGCCTCTGTTGCCCACAGCAATGTTCTCATAATTTGTCCATGCTTTGGTTCATCAGTGCTTAGAGGACAGTGATATTACCTTGTATCACTGAGCTGCTCTGTGTAGAAGGGCACTGAAGACTGGAAGGAACTCTGGGGAAAACACACATCTAGAATAGAAAGCTAGGGAAGGAAAATGAGATAGGGCAGAGCCCAGAGGGCTGAATTACCTCAGAGCTACTTTGACATACTGTTAGAGAGGCAATAGAAATCCAACCTGGACGCAAGCTCAGGTTGCCAGAGATGGTTTGCCAGCATATGCTCAGTCGATATTAGCACCAGTGATAGAATTGAGACCCAGACCTGTAGTTTTCACAGTGCTGCTTTGCTCAGCCAGTGTTTAGGTTTGGGCCCCATCTTGAATCTCCTCTTGTTTAACAGGGAGGGAGGAGGTTGGCTAAAATACAAGTACGTTGTGAGGGGAAAAAAAAAAAAAAGAAGTGGAAAAGCAGCATGAATGCCTAACGCAACAGAAAAAAATCCCAAACCTCCTTAATGTTGCTGTTATGTCAGCTTGGGTTATTGGCAGTGGAAGTGGTTATTGGCAGCGGAAGTTAGACCTGGCTCGAGGCTAATATAACTCGCGCACCTGACTTTTAAAAAGGAGCTGAGATCTGGTTTCGTTATGGATGGGCTTTTTTCATTTATGCTGCTGGTCCCTTCTTCAGCTTTCCTGACTTTCCTTTCAGCCTGTTTTGGACATGCTTTTCCTCTATCTTTCCTCCTGCCTGCAAAGTCTCCTGTTACGTGTAGATAGCAGTGAGATCCTTCATGCCAAAGCTCATTCCTCTGTCTAGCTCTGCAGTTTGCAAGGCCACGTAAGTGAAGGATATATGACCTAGCAAGCTAGTGTTCAGTGACAAAGTCTGCTATCTCCCTTCTCGCAGCCCATGGCCAGTCCTCAACCTCAGGAAGGTACAATAGAGGCTCTTCAACCAATGAGCTCCACCATCTATCACTTCGCTCCTAACTACTACTACTTTTGGCCATCTTAACTCCCAAAAGGACAGTCAATTTAACCATAACTACCGAAGAACTGCCAAGTCTCATTTTATGAGCTGCTGTTGAGAGTTTAGCTATTTAAGGCTGATTTTAAGCAATTTTTATTGGTACTTCGTGGCATGTGCCTGATTTACAGTGCTGTAAATAACCACAAATTAGGGACATTTCTTTCTTTTATGGTAAATAGACATTATCTTGAGGGTAAGAAAGACAGTTTCCCACTGAAAAACTGGATTCCTGAACCCATTCTGCAATGAAAAGTCTCCGTCAAGGTCCAGGCCATGGAGAGAGGTCTGGGCTCTCCCAGGAGATGCTCTAAGCACTAGGGATTGCTGGTGGGTGGTAGGGTGAAGATCATGTCTAGGAGATGTAGCTCACTGCTCCTCTGCTGCAATGAGACTCTGAGAGCAGAAGAGAGCAGTGCTCTTTGGTAAGCCAGGTAACTGGGGGAGATTCATCTCACTTGAACAGGGCTGAGTGCCCTCAGTTTGCTGCACTTGAAGAGATGTTGGTATCTGATGCTACCGCAATTGAAGATTGGGTATGTAGCATGCTTCTCCAAGAAGGCTGTGTCTGAACTGAGGAATCTCAAGCACTGATATCACACAAATTACTTATCTTGTGCATAAATGTATTCCCTTCTCACTTGAGCTAGGCGCAGCTTTCACAGCTAAAAAACACAGCGAGAGATAGGAAGAGAGATATCTCTGTGAGCCTTAGCCCATGCATCTCAAGCACATGTTCCAGAATGGACATTAAATTCTGCAGCATTTCCAGCACTCCATGGACAACAGTAGGAGAATAAACTACCAGTTGGGAACAGATGAACCACTTCAACATGGCTAGAGTCAGAGGAGAAACCCCACACTACTGGGAAATAAGATTATCAAGTCCCATACAATGCTGTTACCTGGTGGGCTCAGTCCAGAATTACCTGCTTTCCTTTGCAGCAGCAGCTGAGGACCACGCTGAAGCACCCAAAAAGTTTCATTCTAGAAAGCAGTAATATCTCCTTCTAGTTGACATCATATAGCTGAAACAGGCCTCCTGTAGGCATCCAAGACCTTGGGGATGTTGAAAAGAGATAGAGGTTCTGGTATAACAGAAGATATTTCACACAGGAGCATCCTTGTGAATTGGATGTGTTTGACAAAGCTGTTTGATCTTCCTCACACTAACTGACATGAGGACAAGAGTATAAGGGGTTGTAAGGGATGTTATGCTAATTTTTAAGGAATTGTCCAGACAGACCTGAAAATTGTGAGACTACTTCTCACATTCAAAAGAAATTTAGAAGTCAGGCAGCATGAGAGAGCCCGGTCCTGTGCCAGGAGAGCAGGAGAGGACAGCAGACCCATGGACACCGTGTCATGGGATTCAGTGCCTACTTTGCACATTTCCCATTCATGTTTGCTGAGTACACACAGAGAGGAAACCTGAGCCAGCCTTCTGTTCGTGGGAAGGCCTGGAGAGGCCTAGCTGAAGTGCGTGCCTAAATGCTCTGGGCAACAGCGAAAATCTTTAGAGATCTTGTGAAATGGCCACAAAATATGTAATTATCCAGCCCAGTGTAGTCATGAAAAATGGTCGGCAAACACTTTGCAGCTAAAGCTTTGCAAATTAAATACTGGGTCAGCAAGATGGAAACATATTTTAGAACTGGACAATTGCTTTATTTTCTTTGGGTTTCTCCTTAGAAAGCTTGGAAATTATCAAACTGCCAGCTTTTACTTTTTTAATGAAAAGTCCAGTTTTCTGGATTAAATCTTTTTGTCTTGAAATATAAAATAGCTGCAGGTTGAAAAGGCTGAAATCAAAACCGAAACAGAAGTCATTGAAACTTATCAAGATATCAAAATTATCAAATTATTTTTATTGACTTTTTAAAAATGCTCTTTCAGTTTCATATGTGTCTTGTTATAGATTTACACTTTCCATTAGATGTGGAAATCAGAAAAATTCCCTCCATTGAGGGAAAAATATATTCCCTGGAAGAACTTTTAATGCTTAGCATTTTGAAAATCATTTTGAAAATCATTTTGCTAATCTGTAGATGTAAGAGTCTAAATGTGGGTAAACTAGTTTTTTAAAATACTAGGGTTTTGTGCTTAACCGTTTCATTAAGGAGAATGATGTCTTCGCGGTAGGTCAGTGTGCTGTTGCCTTCAAAGAAAGACAGACAAAGATTACAGACAAGATGAGAGTCGCCAGCCCTCTTAGAGAGGGGACCTGGATATCTGTGCAATGATGGAAGAGCCTGTGTGGTGCTGTCATCTTCATCACATGCCTCTTCATTACAAATAAAAGAGAAAGCAGCAGGGTCAGACTGAAGATGGCATCACCTCTAGCTATAAAGAGAGTGTAACAACATTAATGAGTGCATTTCTCAGCTTGCACTGAGCAGTATAACAGCAAACAGAAGACTTGAGGTGGTCCAGGATTTGCTGCAACACTTCATCAGCAGTGAAACACATGAGAAAAAAGGTGGAAACAAGCAAACAAACAAGCACAGATGACAGCGACTCTCCACATTTCGACACGTATAGCAAATAAATTCTTCGGCATATGCAGTCATTTAGACCCTCGGCTACAGCCCTGCAGCCGCCGCCGCCGGCCGAGCGGGCACCTGCAGGTGAGCAGGAGAAAGGCCTCATTGAGAGCAGCCAGCCCGGCCGGGTAACGCCTCAGCCGGAGCCGGGCCAGGGCTGAGGAGGCTCCTCTGGAAAGGTCAGCGCCTTTGTCACTTCAAAGCGTGTAGAGCGTTACACAGTTACAAGTTCTATTTACTCACCTTTTAAATAAAAGCCTTCCTTTATGGCCTTAGTTCATGTAAAAACACATTTCTGTAACTGCTGTCTCAAACAGGACAACTCGCAATAAAAGTGTTTACTATGCAAACAGCTATAAATACATCTCTACATAATGCAGTCTATATTAAACATGTTCTGAGAATCATCAATCAGATCCCCTTTCAGGAACAAAAATACAAGAAGATTGCAATCTTTTTGCAATTTCCTAATGGGCAGCTGAGGTGGGAACTCTATACCCAATTTATAACATAAAATATTCCCTGTATCTGTTTCACAACGACATGTACCAGCATGAGAGTGGGATTTGGTGGAACCTGGATTTACAACTGGAAATTAAATACAGGCATGTGGAAACGTTATTATGTAAACTAATACTTAGCTACTTTTTGCTGCATTCCCTCAACAGCAACAAAATGGTAGCATGGAAACGAAATGCCAAGAGTAATTTCTTAAACCTCTTCTATGAGAATGAAAAGAAAAGCACTCTTATGTAGGATGAAGAGGACTCATTTTTTTTTTTTTGTCTGTGAAGTCTTAAATGTCACAGCCCTGGGCTGAATTCTCCTTTCATCAAAACCAATGGGAGCTTTGACACCAGTTACTGCTTGAGCATGAAAGATCCCAGGGCTTGTGTTTTTACCCCTTACTGAGAAGCCTGGCCACATAGTTCAATCTCTGGCTTTCTGTAGTTTGCTTTGGTGGCTCTCACTGCTCAGGTAGAAAATACGCTTCAAAGAGGTGGTAGTTTAGAGGCGCAGAGGACAGTGGGACCTTTGGTGCTGGCGATCCGGCGCTGCGCTAGCTGGGAGCGGGGCAGCGCTGACCCATGCAGGAGGGGAGTTAGCAGGCAAAGTGCAATCAAACGCTGCTAAACCCCTCTGCCTGCGTGTGACCTGCTTCTCCTGTCCCTGCAGACCAGCTGGGAACCCATGCACGAGGCTGACCCACACCCTGCTCCTGCCGGCACCTTCTCTGCAGAGCCTTTGTCCAGGCACAGCCACTCTTGATCCCCTGGGGCAGGTGTTCAGGTCATGTTTCTGGTCACAGTCACGCTGCACACAGGGTGTCCACAGGCTTTCTGAAACACGTTGCGTCTCTCCACATAAGGGACTACCTGGGGGAGCCCCGATACTGGCCTGTTGGCTTGGGGAACAGGGGAACAATTAGCCAGAGTGTGAGTAAGCACCAAACAGACGGTAAGGTCATAAAATACATTCAGTCTGAGCTTCTGAAAACCAGATCACATCAACCCTTCTTAATTGCCTCCTGTGAAAGTTTGGCAAAACATGTGGGTGAGAAAGTGGCAGTAGATCAGCCAGCTAGCTGGGCTCCAGTCTTCTGGCAGTATCTCACACAACATTCTCCGAAGTCAGCACAGGAAATATCATGTAGCTGAAATTACCATGAAGAATTACCATCAACAAAACAAGCTGAACTCAGACAATATTTACCAAGGGCTCCCAGTCAAAATGGAAGGATGCAGCAAGGACTTCCACAGAGGTCTCTCCTTACCTGTTTCTGTCCAGCATTATTATGCAAAAAAACAGGGGTCTTCTCCTGTGGGACATCTGTTATTAGTGTTATACAAGTAGTTTCTAGGGACACGTAGCTCTGAGCAGGCCTATGGCTGTTGCCACCAGCGAGTGTTCCTCTAGCCCTGTTCTTCTTGATGATGGTCTTGGGCAGAAAAGAAATGCAGCAATGCAGAACGTTGTTGTTCTTTTTGTTGTTGTTCTCAGTTGCTGCTCCTTGCAAGCAGATCAGAGACCAGAGCTGGAATTCAAAATCACCTTGACACGTTGGAGAAATGGTCTTAAAAACATCAGAATTAATCAATTGTATTGCAGGAGCATATGGATGAACAGAAGTTATGAGGTGCACAGATAGAGAGTAGGGAACTATCTAAGTGTTCTACAGGAGAAGATCATAGCTGATCACACAGGCTGGACATACACTAAAATAGGCTACTATTATGAAAAAAGCAATGCCATATGAGATTTTATGTTTAGGTCTGGGACTGGAAGACATATAAATCAATTTGTCTGCTCTACTGAGCTCTATCAAGGCCACACTGAACTGTGTCCACTTTGGGCCTTGCACTTTAAGGAGACAAGGATCTGGGAGAGAAGGCTGATTGGTCTGGAGTTATTAAGCTTAAAGAAGGTGTCGGTTTTGAGATCTATATTGCAAGCATTAAAATGAAGGGGATAGTCAGTTCTTTGTACCTCACTACAGCCAAGTAATAACGGGTTTTAATTGCTTCAAAGGATCCAGTGGGTTAGTTATTAGGAAGAACATGCCAACAGAAGAAGAGGGATCTGGCAGGGAAGCACCAGAAGATGTGTGTGATACTGGAGATTTTTACAAGAGCAAGTTAGACACATATCAATCAGGAGCTGGTGGAACTGACCCTACTTTGGGGCAGGATAGCGTCTGTGGTCGCCTATCCACCCTTATTTTCTATTTCAGCTGTCTTTTAAACATGGCATGGACGTCTGTTGCTCAATAGATGCTTAAAAGAGTGTCTAGCAGCTGGTTTTAGCTCCTCTCTTTTCGGGAGGTGTGTTTACATTCCTGGCGCTAGCGTGGAGGGAAGGACAGCGAGTTCTGACCCCACCAGCCAGCCTGCGGAGGAGACCGGGCAGCCATCCATCGGAGGCTGTTTAACTTTCCCAGCCTTTCCGAGACTAGCATAAAAGACAAAGGTGGCTCCCAGATGGAAGACAACAGAACTGCACAGTGTGGAAGCTGTCGAAGGGACGTACATTTAAAATGAAAACTCAAATCGCCAGCCGAAGAAAGAAAGGAAATTTCCAGTTAGGTGCAATGGGACAACTCCTGAAGGATCTCTGTGCTCCCTAAGTGCTTTTGGCCTCCATCAAAAACAGTTGGGCAGAAACGCTCCAGAAGGTGTATTTGTTTTGAGCAGGAGCTGGAGTTCCTGCCCCGAGCTCTCTGAAGGCCACGCTGCAGGGTCAGCCTATATCCACTCTCTGCAATGTCATGGGAGACTGAACATTTTCACTGTGTTCTGGAGCTTGATACAGGCAGACAGACCACAAAGAAAAACACAGGAATAGATCCTATAAGCTGCTTCAAATAACACTTGCTCCAGAGCCTCTGGTGATTGCTGAGAAATTTTAGTTACACAGAAGATGCCAACAGGGGAAGAAATTATTTCAGTTTGCCTCAGGCTTCAAAGAGGTTGCTGAACATGTTAACTGACACCAGTTGTGACAGGCTGGTTTGTGGTCTAGGCCGCTAACTAACAGGAAAACAAATGCCTGCAGCCTGGGTTGGGAATCGCAGCACGCCCAGCAAAGCCAAGGAAATTGCTGCAAGAGACTCCCGTGAGCCGCTCCGCGAGCGTGCACAGGGCAGCAGAGTTCCTAGGAAACATCAGGAACGGTCCTGATGGTCGTGTGGCAAGATGGGTCATTCGGAAATAAAGCGCGGCCGGGTCTAAAAAAGGCTTGGTTTATTAACTCAGAGGGCAGCGCTGAATGTACTCCTAGGTACCTGCAGCTTTGGAAAGCAGGGAAATGGGTAGGAAGGAGTAGGAGGCAAAGTGAAGTCAGGGTGTGTAAGAAAAAGGAATTGAACCAGAAATAGAAAGAGGGAAAATAATCCAGAATTTTATTTCCTATCTTCATTGTGATAAGCTCTTCTTTATTATTATTTTTGGCAAGCACTGGCAATTTCATTAATCAAAGAGAAACACAGTCACTTTTGATGCAAACTTAGAGAAATTACTAGCACTGTATCAGATCCAGAGACCTTAGCAAATTCAAACACCTTTCTCTGTCAGCAGTCTGATTCATAAGGTGTTCATTGCAAAGAGTGACAAGGTAACGGTTCGTGTGCTGAGGGTCAAGCTATTCTTCTTGATGCAAAGGAATCACATAAGGGGTCAGAAATGGGCAGCAGGATGTTGGAACACGAAACAGATCCAAGAATAGATAGAAATAGGCTTTTGCTCTCCAGGTAGCAATGGGAACTATCAAAGATATTGTGAGTTAAAGTTAATTTTTAAACCAGACTATGCATCACTGGAAGATAGAAACCAATCGGATGATTGGTCCCATGATGTTTTAATGATGACATATTGAACATGGGATGTAGCAGAACATGAATACCACACATAAATACCACATGTGAATGCTATATGTTAAAGAGACCCTGTCTGTAATTCATCAATGAGACTGCAAATCCAGTTCTTTATATAGGCCAACATCAATTTTCTCATAATACCCTTCCCTGTTAGCAACAGTTAGAAAACATGACCTGTGGCAATAGTCTTACATATGGAAAGGCAGAAACGTGCCATGAGATATTTACAGGAATAGCACAAAATATGGATATGGTTGTCTATCTTTGGGCAGCAGAATTTTATCAAATGGCTTTTGAAAGGATTGTCAGAGATGATAGTATTAACTGAGGATAGTCAGAATGAGAGCGAAACACCCAACACCTACAGTCAGTCTTATAAGAAATTCCATTCTGAGTGCTTGTAGTTACAAAGTCATTCCTTGTTTCTCACAAATTCTGCGTTATCATTTTTTTTAACATACCAGCAAAAGAAACACTACAATGGGTATTCCAGCTCCCATCAATCATTCTTCTTATTGTTATTTATTTAAGTACTTTCTTGGGAGTACTGAATTGCAATTGTTACTTTTCTCCTCCCATCCCTACTCCCTCAATATATATTTTTTACCTTGCAGAGGAAGCTCTTTCAGGGGTACATTGACTTTTACAGAACTCAGCTCACCAATCCACAGGATCCATTTATGACTTCCTTGTGGTTTACTTATGGTTTACTACACACTTAGATCTTGATTCACCAAAGTGTTGCCCATGTGACAATACAATGAATGTATTTTATGACTGTAAAAGAAAATTAAACAGAACTTTAAAGAAAAAAGCTATGAGCACATGCAGAAGAGGAACTGCATTTTAACTGCTGCAAGTGTGTGCACAGGCTACGAGATGCTGTTTTTGAGAGAATACTGGAGCTGCACAGGGGGCCTGAAAACACACAACCAGCACTGACTGCAGTCTTGAAACACGAATCCAAAACCACAACCAGCATTCATGATCCAGCCAAGAGAGGCTTTTCCTTTGGCTTTCCATGCCATTGAGTGCAACAATTCATTTACTCCCAATATATAAACATATACACACACACTGCTAAGTAATATCCTGCCGATGCAAAGTGCTCTGCAGGCCTTCTAGCCTTCCCATGCCCGCTTCCAGCCGGCTCTCTTCCGGTCTGGAACTGTGCAGCCCCGGGGTACGTAACTGAGAAATATCCACTTCAGACAGGGCAGAAAGCTTCATGAATCACCAAACAACACTTCTCAGGTGGGAAAAGCACATTCCTTCTTCCTCTATGTGGAATTAGAAAAATATGTGTAGAAGTAAAGCCTTGAAAACCCCAGGAGAGCAATTGCTCTCCTTCTTTTTGAGTTCTGTTGAGCTTGTGAGTTTTGGGGTGGTTTAATTAAAGGTCTTAAAATTCTTTAACACTAACATTCAAATGCTTCATATTTTTTTCCCCCAGACTCGCAGAGTTTCCGCCCTTCTCTCCCTCCTTCTCTTATGTCACTTTCACTCTGCAATAAAACAATTGAATCACACACTGGTACATAAATATTGGCAGATTTTGAGGTTTGCTGCTTTTTTCACTCAGCCTATTGGGCAAACAGCCTAGAAAGGCTAAGTTATTCGCCAGAGTTTGAATTTCTGGCAAACAGTGCAGATCCAGTACAAATCTCAAATCATATTTCAGGAATGCCGTGCTTCTGCTGCACCTTTCCAGCTCTTTTCTCCCTGCACTAATGACCATTATGGGGAAATGCGTTCCAGAAATGTGAAAATCAATGTAGTGGGAAATGTACCAAAACCACCTTTCCACTTCTACGATCTCAGTTGTCCAAGAAACACAATTAATTAGTGTTATTGAGCTGTTTAGCTCCCCAATAAAAGCTTTTTGAGTGATTATATGAAGAGCCATTGGTGCTGCAGACTTCATACTGAAGTAATTAATGGAAGTTGATTATATTCTGACAAGTTAAACACAGGTTTGTTTGATATTACACACACATGGAAAACACATGCACTATTGAGCTCAGTACATAAGAGTTTAGATTAATGGTGTTGATGAATTATGTGGAGATTATATACTTTGCAGACACATAATGGACCTGGTTTTGAAAAGCAGGGTCTCATTTTGCTCCTGCAATTTTGAGAGTGTGAATAATTGCAGGTGATTTTCTAGCAGCTAGACATCTTGCTGCCTGGTTGAAATCCTTAGGGCCGAGGTCATGACTGGCTTTGTTGCAAGGCACGGGCAGGCACTAGGAGAGCACATGCAAACAAAGAGCAAACCTTGCCCTAGGTCTGTGCACTGTGACCACAATGGCCAGTGGGGACAATGGGGGTTTCACGCACAGCTCTGGTGGCTCAGTTGGAAATTTAAGAAATACTTTCTTAGTTCAGAGACATGCTTTGAACTGGAGGTCCAACCTGGTTTCCAAAGGAGAGGGGCCCTATCACCCGGCATCATCCCATCCTTGGGAAGAGGCTGCCAGCAAATCCAACACTTAACTCTGAGACCAGCTGCTCAATTCATGTGATTCACTCAGGTTCAGCCCAATACCTAAACCTACCACTCCACATCTTCTCTTGAGGCTCTGTCTTAAGGTAAGTGGTGAAGACAGAAGCAGTAACCAGTGTCAGGATTAAGTAGCTGTAAAATAGAGCTGGGAAGTAGAAGGACCAGGTACAAATGAGTGGCCTGAATCAGCATGGAAGGACTAAAGCTCTAGTCTTAAGGCTGCAGCCTCCACAGAATGATCCAAGGCATATTTGATGTCTTACCATGCTATTTATCTCCAGGGACATGGCTCAGCTGGCATCATAAGGGTTTAGAGCACCATGTGGTGACTTCAGAAGTGTGCCCCAGAGGGACCTGTGACTGCAGACACCCTGAATGCAAGCTACAAAGGTAGAATAAATGCAAGTGCAGGGGGTAGCTTTGGCTTCGGGGCACTCCCGGGGCCTTGCTCTTAAGACTCAGAGACAGACCAGTACTGAATGAGCTTCTGCTCTTGACAGCAGATCACGCTGAACCCCCACAGACATGATTCAGATTGAAACACCAGATCTGTGGGTCTTAGTTCAGGTTTCCACGTGAGCCAGGCATCTAAACTCCTATTGGCATGATGAAGACCCCATTAAAACAGCCAGTAGAGCACGGCAAGGGGTTTTCCGTACTCTAAAGCACAATTTGCTTCCTGAGCAGCTGAGCGAGCTGTGCCTCTCCTGACTGTAGCTTAGACACCTGTGGACACCGGCTTTTGGAAAGCCACGTCGAGGTGCTGACCACCAAACGAAACCCTGCTCTTGGAGATACAAAAGGGCCACTGTGCAGTGGCAGCAAGGTCTCTGTGGCCACAATCACACTGCAAGTCTGTAAGGGCAGAAGCAGACTCATCTGCCCAGCCCACTCTAGCCCAGATCGCTGTGGCAGGGATGCCCCAGCACTGCCTGTCCTCATGCCCATCAGGAGAAGCCCAGAAACCCAGCTGTGCCCACCAGCCAGCTGAGGACCCCCAGCTGCAGAAGACACAGGTGACACTGACTCCTGCACAGACCTTGTCACGGGTCAGCAACAGACAATCTTCTTCCTGGGACCACCACACCTTCCTCAAAGCCTTGGTGTGTTCGGACCTGGAAAGTGTCTTTGGCTCAGTCATTTCATGTCTCAAGGACCCTGACTGAGAAGTGAGTTAAGACCCTCTCTTAGACTATATCTTGAAGTACATTATGGACCTGTTCTGCCCTGGTTCTTAACAGCATTTGAAGAACTAAGAGCACCAACATGTGCCTATGGAGGCAGAGTAAATGGGAAGTTCAAGGGAGTCTATCTTTTTGCATTTGCAGTCCATGAATCCAGTGTATAGCCTGGGTATTATTAAAAGGTAACATCTATATAGTCTATAATCAAATATAGACCATGCCTACTTCATTATAAAAATAAAAAACACAAACAAGAGGAGCTCCTTTATATCCAAAAGAGGCCTTTCCCCCAGGAAGTCAAGCCCAGGTCTATCTGAGATTATTTGCCCTTATATGTACACAGGGCAATGAGACAACCTACAGAAATGCTACCACAGCCACTGCTTGTCTGCCCCTCGGTGGATATTTCCGCATCCCTGCCTGACTCTGGGTGCTGGCGAGAGTCAGACAAGGCACTTAAAGGGGGCATCGAGCTGGGCGCCCATATGGATTTACCTGCTGGATTGCGAGCAGAGAGAGGGCAGTCAGTGGGAAGTGAACATTGGCAGGACTCGGAGATGCCAACAGGTCTTGTGGTACACGGCAGCCCCAAGGATGCCCTGCAGCCGTGCAGATGGGGTGGAGGGATTGAACCCAGCAGGGCCCTGCTCACTGTGTGGCCAAGAAGGATCTGCTCCAGCTTAGTGCCCCCACACCGCGGCAGGAGAGCTAACACAACAGCACTTGCACAGGCACCAGACCGGTTTATTTGACTGTATAAATACCTAACCCCTTTCTAAGACTGTTGCTGCTTTGATCTCCCACCTAACTGCAGCCCCAGAGGAAAGGCAGGATTAAGGCCTAATTCTGCAATTATTTGCTGCCTCCAGGAAACAGAAATCATGACTGGGAAGGAGATTTCAACTACCGCTCTCCCCTAGCGCTGGCTGGCTGCTGGAGACCAGGGATAATCCCGGAAGCGGCCCCAAGCCTTGCCCTGCCTGTGGACAGGAAGTCCTTTCCCAGCAAAGAGCAAGATCTGGCTTCAGACGCTGCTTCTTAATTAGCTGCTGCAGGTGGAGAGCCCTGCGAGTCCCACACATTGCTTTTATAACTATCACATCTTTATGTGGCTTAACTGTTTTTTTCCACTGTAACTTGGCCATTTTTGGAAGAGAAATATTTTGGGTCACATTATCAATTTTTTCCCCCCATGGAAAGCTTATAAAAATTAATCTATAAGTAAATTGATGAGGGAAAGAAAAGCTCACAGAAATGTTTTCAAATGGATAACCTTCAAAGGATTTGAGCTCATTCCATTTGAATTACAAAGTCGGAGCTTAGGTCCAACCACTCTTTGGTTCCCTACCTCCTTCCCCACCCATGCTGCTTTGCATCACACTTGAACAGGTCCCCAGTAAGTACTTTTTTTCCTAATGATTGAATTTAGCATTGCCAGAAGTATGCTGATAGACCATCCTTGAGGCTGAAGGGTCCTTTTGCTGTTGAGAGCATATGCAAAAAGCTGCAAAGTCCCTTTGCTGACTGGAATGGAGCATTTCATCTCCATCAGATGGGCAGAAAAGGGTATTCCGTGCCCAAACCTATTCATTATTTCAACCTTCTCTTAGTGAGCCCAATATAGTTCCCAGTCATGGCAGCTGTTTATGCTTTTAGACACTAATAAAGCTGGACTAGACTAAGGCCACCACAAAGATTCCTGACGTTGTAGCAATCTCATAGCCCTCTAGTTTATGTGATTAAGTAGCACTGATATCACAGGATAAGAGGCTAACAGCAACCTACCTAAGCGTAGCTTTACAATGAGATGCCTGCTATATTGCTGGGCACGCACCAAGATTGTGGCCACGGGGATCAAGGAGCAGTGTGTAACCAGCCCCATCCCTTTGGGAAAATATAAGAAATAAGCATCTTTTAAGATGCTCTGTGGAACCAGAAAACCAAAGCAGGCACCATCCAGGGACATAAGGGCATAAAGAAACTGCCTCTACTCACAGGTCTCTCATGTCTCACTGGTAATTGGTTTTGTGTGTTTATGGAAAGGACACAGAGCACATCAGAGCAGCCAAGGACACAGCCTAAACAAACATTTGGGTTATGGCTCTGAGATCAGAGAGAAAGAGACACATTTTGGCTGAGCTAATTAAGAGACAGTCATGACAAGAAAAAACAGCTCTCAATCCCTTCTGAGTCTGGGGACATGGCATGTTTTGCATATTCCTTGAAAACAAACAAGATCATAATAGAGATCCTGGCTCTATCATCACCCTCCTCTCCCAGTGCGGACAGCCCACAGCATGCTGAATTTTGGCAAGCGAGCCACATTACAAAGCATTGCTGTGCCTGCTGGGAGCAAGAACCAGGCCCGGGGAGGAGACATGGTGGAGCTGCACGTGTGTCATGGAGATGTGGGGCTGTTGGCACGAGGCAGAGCAGCGTGACTCGGCTGCGAGGTGGACCACGTGTGCCAGGCCACGGGGATGAGCCCACTGCGGGCCACTGCTCACGTGGAGTCATGGGCAGCACGCACGGGGTTGGCCATGTTGCTGCACAAGATGGTGAAAGCTGTGAGGCACGGAGGAGGATCTGTAGGAGTCTGTGGTGGACGGGGTGGTCAGTCGTTGGCATTGCAAGGCCTGCAGGAGAGGTGCTGGGACATCTCAGCTCATCTGAGCTCACACAAGCCTCCCAGCAAAAGATCTCCCTCAAATACAGCCAGACGTGAGAAGCACTGCTGAAGGAGGAGATACCAGATAAAGAAGGAAGAAGCATCCAGAAGTCTCTTGATAACAGTGGAGAGGTAACTTGTAGGTGGAGACAAAAGAGTTTTTGGAGAACAGCTACAGAATGTCTGGCCAGCCCATGAAGCCCAATAGGTGTGAGTGGAGACCTGTCTAGTCTGAAGCAGGAGGCTTTCCATGAAGTGAGGCAGTCTCCAAAGACATCTTGACAACTGGAAACCTGCTAATAGACATGAGCAGCAGCAGGAATGACACATCTCAGAGACTGTGTTGAGAAAGCAATGGAAGGGGCAGAGGGCAGAGCAGACCTCACTCAGCCATCTGGCTGCACAACTGGGTTAGCCAAATGACCTCAGTAAAACTATTTTCTACACGTTTGTAACCCTTGGGGGCCCACAGGGAGAGGGGAGACTGTCCAGTTCAAATAATGCAAAACCTGCTTTCTTTGAGGGAAAACTCCCTGACAGGCCCCTTGGCTCTGCTCAGCGTCTCACCCAAGCGAGTGGCTATGAGGGGCCTCCAGCAGCCAGCCTGCCTAGGTCGGCTCTGTCGGTGCTACAGAGCAGGCCCACTGCAGACAGGCAGAGCTCTCCAAGTCTGCAGGAGCTGTTGAGATGTGGCCATCACGCGGCACGAGCCAGATCAGAGAATTAGCAGCAGGGGGAAAGCCGAATCCTCCGGCCTGGCCAAGCACCAGACAAGACCTGTTCTTGGCATGGTCAGGTGCAAACAAGGACTCCCAGGATAAATGGGCAGTGGAACAACTTAGACACTTTTAGCTGGACTCAGACTTGCAGGGCAGACCAGTGAGAGGAAATCAGACACTCCAAGGGCCTGGAGAATTTGCCCCACAGATTGAGCCTTTCTCTGCAGCAGCCAACCAGAAAAGGAAGCAGCTGCTAGCAAGAAAGATGGACACTAATTGCCACGAGCCCCATAAGCACAGATATGTCAAATGGAAAAGGTGAGTCTGGTCTGGTCTGTGACATTTTTGAACAATTAGAAAAAGTGATAGATTCGGTTTGTAAAACAAGAGAAGTTGGCAATAATGCAAAAACGAAAGAAAGCAGTTCAATTAAGTGCTTGCACAGTGAAAAAGTTTTCTATAAAATGTCAACTTGCTATAACAGAAGGCTGGGCCAGGACAAAACGTCACAGGAGCCCAGTAAAAAGTCCCTTTCCCAGTCTGAGAGCTCTGGTACTTCAGTGAAGCCCAGAGGCAGACAAACGAGGCCCCAGGTTTTTGTTTAGACCCTTCCAGTCAAAAAACAGAAAGAGGAGGCTGGCTATAACCCACCCACTAGTATCTGGGAAATGCATGGAAAAAGTGGACACTGCCTCAAGGATAGCCATTAATAGAGCAGACATGCTAAAAACAGTAATGAATAGACTATCCAAAACTGAACCAACTAATTGGTCTCAAATGGAGACAGTGACAGCGAAAGGTGCATTTGTCCAACAGTTAGGAAAGTTGGGTTTGCAAATTGGACATCTGGAATTTGAGCTAGATTTCTGGATAGCCGAGATAGTGGATGAGCTAATAAACAGTTTGGATTTCATTATACCTAATAGCTAAGTGCCAGGAAACCATGTCTTACAAATCCTGCCTGCAGAAAGGCTTTTCAAATATGTGGCACAGGTGAACAAAATGACTTGTAGACAAGTGGTTTGCAGAGAATGGGGAAAGGCACCATTATAAGTGACACACCATGGGAGCTTTCCAGGCAAAGAAACTGCTTCCCAGAGCCTGTTTTGAGCCCTAAGCTCTCAAAGGGATTTTAACCTCTCAGGTGTTGGTGTACTGGAAGCAGGAATCTGCCCTCCTTGTGTGCTAAACATTTCTGAGGAACAGCAAAGAGAGGGGTCAGAGGGGAAGAAAGGGAGGCCATCAAGCATGATGGATTCAACAGATGGAGTAAACACTGGTGCAGGAGAAAACTAGGGGGGGATAGAGAGGAGGGAAGCGCAGAGAGCTTGTGTCAGCATTCTGTGCCAAGCGTTTTCTGGCGGGCAGAGGACCGCTTGAGCCCCTTCCAGCCGAGCTCCCAGGCCCGTCCTCGCCTCTCGCAGCCAGCGCGCGAGAGTGGCGCAGGGCTGGGAGCTGCCTGCTGAGCAGCCGCTTCGCTGCTGCGGCGCCAAGGCACAGGAGACACTGCGGGCAGCAGGGAACCACAGCGAGGCACCGCGGAGCTGCCACACCGCCCTGCACCTCCCGCTGTGCTTGCAGGAGGGAGGGCAGCTGCGCTCGTCCCCAAAGAAAAACCATTGCAGTGGTCAACAGAACAAAACTGAGCATATGCGGAGTTACTGGGGCTCTTGGGACCGTTCACCGCTTGCTTTCCTGTGTTTTAAAATGCCTCTCATAGAGGATGCAGGTGAGCTGGCAGTTAAGGGGCAGTATCGCTACAGGAACAGCAAGGACTTGTCAGTGTCCTGATCGCAGCAAAAGTTTTAGGGCTGTGAGATAATTTATTGTATAACTGCAGAACACCTTGGGCTAAAGATTTTATGTGTGTATTTTCATCTTGGCTTGGATGGGAATAAAATCATTTTAGAATGGCAAAATGAAAATACTCTGACAAAAGGAGATGAAGAGTGTAGCAATTTATCATTTAATAATGATTATTTAAATTATATTTCAAATAGATTTCACCTATCTGCCTATAACTTACTCTTCAGACTATCATCACCATTGTAGACTGAGCTAGGACTCTAGTGATAATGAAATAATGGTGCTTTTATGGACTAAATACAACTTCAATGAAACCACTATATGCAGCTGCTGCCTTTCAACTGGAATCCTCTGTGGAACTTGAAAGCTTAACATCAACAGCCTCCACATCAAAGATGGACATAGGCAGAAGGAAGGCATATAAGGAAAGCCAGGTTATTCTCAGCTTTATTTTGTGAGGTGAGGGTGTCTGAAGGAAGGTCAGAAAGGAATAGAAGAGCAAAAAGCTGTGTATATATTGCCCCAGCAGGCTTATGGGAAAGCTCAGAGAGAGAGAAATTGTTTGGCCAACTGTTTGGCCAAGCCAACAACAGGAGACATGCAGCTATGAGGAAAATGCCAACCCTTTGCTCTTTAATCCCTCCTGGGCTGAGAAGAAACCGTGAATGACTGATAAATAAAGAGGTTAGCCTCAAAAGCACATGATTTACCAAGCAATTTCTCCTCCCATTGGAACCAACTTACAGGACTGTAAGCTGTGATCCCTGTGGTTAAAAATGCAATACTTTTATTTTCTCCTAAATGTTTTGAGAGCATCATAATCAAAAGTGAAATTTGCATTTAAGTATTGAACAGACTTATTTATAACCCCCTCTTTAAAAAACCCTCTTCACCCACATAACTCATTGCCAGACTTCCTCAAGCCAATTAATCTAAATTATAAAAAAATAGTTGCTGGCAGAACTACCTGTTATTTTTTCCCTATTAAAATGAACTGCCAAACCCTGTTTTTCTGTACCACTAACAGAGGCAAGGCAGGAAACTGTCCTTTTTCAAAATGAGGTGACATGCATCTGTGTTAGCAGTAACTACGATATCTAGAAATTTTTTAAAGCCAATAAACTCTCTCAGTCATATTTTATTCCTAACTTACCCTACCTCCCCTGTAACAGAACACCAAATGTTATAGTTGATTTAAAAACAAAATGTAAATGTTATGTATCACCGTCGTGCCTCTGAGCACCATGGGTCAGTGCTGTAAGGCATGGCAGGCTTAGGAGCAATCTCTTCATGGCTTATCCATTAGTGTCCCCTACTGAGTTCCCTTCCCTCACCCCCGCCATGGCTTCTTTATGTTTCAGCAGAGATGCAGTTTCTGGCCAGAGCAGCTTCAATGTAGATCTGTAGCTTCCAGGGCCTCGTGTAATCATTTACACCTGTGCAAAGTAGATGCAAACCCGCTTTGCACTCACTTGGTGCAAATGACTGCACAAGGTGAGAAGCAGTGAGGAACGGAGTCCCTAATGACTGCAAAGCACCTCAGCAGGGTGCACCGCAGAGCTGGAGGGACACGTGGGATACAGCGATGCCTGCGTTGCCATCTCGTTTGGATGAGGCTGGTGTCGGGTGGGTGCAGGTTCAGATTATGTGGAGAAGCCCAGAAGAGTCCCAAAGGCCAAGCAAAACCTGGCGGCACTGGCTTCTTTCAGGGCATGTTTCCTGCTGGGAGTCAGACGGGTTATGCAAGAACCTCGCTCGCTGCCTCTTGAAACGGTACAGGTGCCCATAGCCCGTGTTGTTATATCGCCTCTAAAACCGCCTGAGCGCTGGGGAGCACGAGAACTTTCAGAGGAAACGTTCACTTTTTATGAGCTGTCGGATAGGACAGAGTAGTTAGATGTAAAATTAATCTGCTGCCTTTGTCAGAGCTCTCTGATGATAAGGTTAAAGGCAATAATTACCGCAATGAGCTTTTGGGGTTGAGGTTGGTGAAGAACAGAATGGAACCTTTCCATGCTGACTCTTTTGGAATCTAAAATAAGGATTTATATAGCAACTTTTTTTTTTTCTGGTAGTCTGAAAATGACCTTCTGAAACGTGTTCCTCTTAGTTCTACACCTGCCAGCTTTCTTCACTCTTCTTTCCCTAGCCTATGAATAGTGATGGTAAATACATCCAGAGAAATATGGTTCCTATAAAGCACTGAAGTTTCTGTGCAGAGTGACAGAAAATTACTGAATCTAAAACAAAGTATGTGTGTCATTTTTCCACGGGACTTTTAAAATGTGCTTCTAGATATATGTAGAAATATAAAAGGCTGCTAACAAAAAAAAAATAAAGCAGAAAACATAGTCTCACTGCTCCATTCGTTACAGCTACCTTTTAAAGGCCAAGCAGTCACATCCTGTTAGTGGCAGACTGGAAACCTGCATGTCCCCCCTGATTCCTCTATATTTGCAGTACCTGGTGTGGAAGAGGGCTGGCCATTAGTGCAGAAAGGTTTTCTCAGAAGTCCTGTAGAGTCAGCACTGAAGTCAAGCCTAACGTTCACTCACATCTCGTGGCAGTCAGGCTAAACCCGATTCACAAATAGACCACGACAGCCAGGACAAGGGATCATTCTTAGCTGTAAAACAAGCAGGGCTGAGCACGAGGTTGTGGCAAATAGTCCCAACAGGTTTTTTGGAAGAGCTTTACAAAAACACTTCAAAGCAAAAAGAGTAAGTAAAATACTGTGCCTAGATCATTGTAGACTTATTTAAAGGCCGCTATGGCATCTCAATGGGTCACATACCAGGTATCACACCTTTTTCTCTCCCCAGTTATTACCTTTATCTTCAGGGTGCCCTTAAAGTATGCTGTTATGGAAAACATCATTTCTTTGACCAGCTCCCACATAAGAAAAGATCTACTTGGCCTAGAGTCATCAATACCAATTGCATACCAAACACACCATCTATCCAGTGTCTTGGCTATGTCTGCCTGTAACAGGCAGGGCCAGGCAGCCTTCTTTCTGTGCTGCTTTATTAGGTCTCCCATTTCCCTTGCTCTGCTCTGGAAAGTGACCGAGCTTGAGCAAAATTGTGGTTTTTTCTCCATGCATTCCTTGTGTCTATGTGTCAATGCCACGTTTTCCACATTACACGTTCTGAAATGCCTTCGTAAGCCTTAAGCTGAGCAGATCAAATGAAGGTAGTTAGACTCTACTGGGTTCCAGTCAATCAAAAGCACTCCTCTTTCTTACCCGTCTCTTCTCCTTTTTAAAATACTTTTTACAAACTACTGCATACAAGTGTGTGGGAGCAAACTCAAGTACACAGTCTGAAATAAATCAGCACATCTGGCTCTCGGGCTTGCCCGTCAAGCCATCTGTTTGCACTTGTGCTTCCTGGTTCTAGTCCTGCATGTGATTCAGTCATTTCTGAAAATGCAGCCTTTTTTATTATTATTATTTTCTAGCAAAAATGCTGCTAAAGCACAGCAGTCACTGACATCCAGTGGTGGCCGAGGATAATTACAAATGTTTATTTTCTCAGAGCGACTTGTTTCCTTTGGAAAGCCAAGGTAAGGTTGACACTTGGTTTTGAGCGCTGTGAAAGAGGACAGGTCAGCTGCAACGTAACTTCACCCTCTCCCTCATAACGAGGGTAGGGATATGAGAACTGCTATTGAAAAGCATCTCCGTGCTCCTTCCCTGGAGGAGGGGGAGCTGAGTCTGACCTGCTCCAATGTGATTTGGGAGTCGCCCTGGGCAAGCAAAAGCAGCTCTGCCCTTAGCGAGCTGACGTGAGAGCAGACCTGGCGTTTCCTGCTCCAGACAGTTTGGAGCGGGATAAAATTAAGGCTTGGGCAACAGTGACCCCTCTATGCTGGTCCAACAAAAACACCACGCTGCAGGGTGAGCCCTTCAGGCACCCACAATAAGGCTCAAATATCAACTGAATTCTCCGGTGGGTGATCCATGCCTGGAGAAAACAACATCAAAGTTCCAGTTCTGGCTTAATTCCATTCAGTGCAGATAATTAATGGTTTCTTTATGGTTAAATGGGAGTTAGTCTATGTACCTTTTATTTCTGGTGCAAATACTGCTGGTGCTTAAAAAAGTATTAGCCTCTTTTGTGTGAAACCATTCAGACTATGATACAAATGCTGAGAGTTATCTAATTTTATGTTTTAAATGCAATCACTCTGCTACAGGGACTGCATTCAGGGAATGTTTATGAATAACTGCAAGGAGTAAGTGTCAGATCCCTATAGAAAGAATGGAGCTAAAGCCTAAGAATAGCACAGCCTGTCCTAATGACTTACAGGAAATGTCACTTTATTAGTGAAAGCATAATTGTGAAATCAAAGCTCTTTTCAGGACATCTGAGATTTTTTTTTTTCCTTTTTCCTGGGGGGAATAATGGCTAAAAAAAAAAAAAAAAAAAAAAAAAAAAAAAGAGGAATCTAGCTTTTATTTTTATTTCAGAAATTCTTTCAGCAGTATTGGAGCAGGATGTGAATTTTGACAAGCACTAAATACTTCCAGTGCAGCAAACTTTAATGGTTGCTGACACCACTATAATTTAAACCTCGAGCACTTGTAAACAGCTCGCCTAGAATGCTGTGTAAGCAATACGAGCTCACTGCTTTCCAGATATAAGACTTCATTTGTCTCTTCCCTGCAGCCTCCAGCACCGCTTCTACTCCTCCCGATGCCCTTTGCAAAGTGAATATTCCCCTCTCTGGTTTCACAGTCACCACCTTCCGCTTCGCTTTGTCCTGCATTATGGTAGCAGTTTGGAAAGATCTCTCTACAAACAAGAGCTCCATACAGGCCATTAGCCCTGTAAGAGACGTGCGGTGCTGCAAGGGGCTCAGAAGTGGAGGAGGTCCCAGAAAGAAAGGGGAGGAAGGATGAGCAGCGGAGGCCGAAGCCTCAGGGGGCATGTGAAGACCCCTCCACCTCAGGGTCCCACTGGACATGACATGTCACTCTTAGCAGCAGAGAAAGCTGGAAGGGAGATGCGGCAGCACATCCATCCTAAAGTGGCAAATTTGAACATAATGAAAAGGAGCAACTTCAGTTTCTTTCTTGTCTTGAGTTTCGCAGAGCTTGATTTTTCCTCTACCATGGTGAGCAGCGATATTCTTTGCATGCACAGATGGCAAAACAGAGCAGTCATTGCTCAAGAGCTGGGGGAAAGGAGTAACCGCATCTCCCTCGCAACACGAGAGCACTCCCCTATGGTAATCCTGCTTAAAAACGCTCACATGGGAGCAAGGACACTAACACTCTCCTGCTCTGCCTGGCAGAAAGCAGGCGGGAGTGTCGTGCTCATGGAGAGCGGCAGGAGCAAAGGACGGGACGATGAACCAGGCAAGCTTGCTCTGTGGTGATACAATCCCTGTGCGGGGTGACTAATGGGGAACTGCTCTGACCGAAACCGGGGAGAAAGCCAGAATCTCTTTTCTGATACTGAAATAAAGCAGCCCCCTTTTAGACCAGTCGGGAAAGTAATTGTTCATTCCTCCGGGCGAGCAGCACATATGCAATCTCTTTGTTAAGTAGCTTTCTACATTTTACTCCTTGGCTCTTACACTGCAGCCTGTGGGATTGCCAGGCCTGAATGCCGGCCAGGAAAACCCCACTCCCGACGAGCGAGAGGCTGACACAGTGCTCCGCATTTACAACGGAGACGGGGCTATAAACGGGCCACTGGTTACAGCCATTGAGGACGGAGAGGGGGGGAAAAGACCCAAACCACGTCCCAAAGACGGCTTCTGAAATTCAGTACAGCTCCTCTGGCTGCAGAGCACACAGAGGCCTTAATTATAAGAGAGGAGCAGTGTTTAGAAGAGGAAGGGGAGCCCTGGTGGCTACTGCTGGCAGAGGCAGAAAGGAGACGGAAGAAATGGAGAACACTTTTTCCCTACAAAATAACGGGCAGCCACAATGTCAGCATGCTTTAAGTACACCAGCTTGTGTGGAAGCCCAGCAGGGAGAGAGAACAGGGTTACTACTTGAGATAGCACAAGATTAAATCTGTTGCAAACTGAAACCTAACCCACATCTCTCTGAGGTGTGGAAATTACTACTGCCTTGAACTGCAGCCTGCAGAGCGATAGGGTCTGAGGGTAAGAGATGTCTAATAAATACTCACCTGTGTTTTACATGATCAGATCTATAAGGCTAATCCAAGTCAGCTGCATCCCTTCTGTTCCTCGCATCTGGAAGTGTTATTTGGATAATCCAAATCTGTTTCTCACCTGCCCACAGCTTGCAAAGTCACCTGCATCTGTGTAGTGTTGCTATAAAACACTGTCACGGCAGGGGAGCAGCATCGGACATGTGGTTTGCATAGGCAAGAGGTGAGAGGTGAGATGACCTGGCCAGGTGCCCCGCCTGTATTACTTATGTGAGATTCAATAATGTCTTCCTTCAAACGAAACCGAGGTCATCTCGCTTTTTCTTTCTCTTTTTTCTTTCTGTAATGTGTTTTTCTGTAAAGTGTGCAGCCCCCCCGGTGAAGAACATCAATCTGGAGGATTGTTACCTAGTCTAGGAAAGCCATTCAGGGCCCGGCTCTTGTCCAGATGAGGGATTTTTGAGTCTTTGCCTCCTAACTTTAGCAGGCTGGACCCAAGAACCCTGCTGGCTAGCGACTGTTGTGAAGGGACCCATGCAGGGAAGCACAGAGTTCAGAGCACAGTGGTTGGGTATTAACTTTTCCTCAGATTAATCCTTCCACAAAGCAGAATAGCTCCTATGGAGGACAAAAACAAGCACGAGCAAATCCTGGTTCTCCTAGCAGCTGGATCTTTGCTTGGGATTTACCATGCAGATGAGCGACTTGAACTTCCCTCCTCCACATGTTAAATGAGCACCATGCCCAGCTGGGCTCTTCTGAAATATAGCTGCTTCTCTCCGAGCATAAATTCAGTCACGGATCTGAAGAAACAGCACATGCTGTCAGTATTTTCCTCTTATTTTGGTCCCGGTATTTCTGGATTGGTGAGCTGGCGTTACTGCCTGCGAGCTCATTGCGCTCAGCATTCCATTCCGCTTTAATCGTCAGGACCACGCAAGCAGAATGATAATTAAAAAAATAATCTTGGCTCAGACCCGAAGTTTCAATATTTCTAGAATTTTCAGCAAACTGGTGTTCCTGGTCAAATGGATCCTCTTTTTCTCCTGGCAAGTTAAAAAAAAAAAAACAACAAGCAAGCAAGCAAACAAAAACCCCCTATTGATTTGCATGCAGGCACACGCGCTATAGAGGACGGGCTCCCACATACGCCAGCCTCAAGAGCAGAAGCTGTGGGAACAGAAAACAGGATTTTCTAAGCTTAGGCCTAACTCATACCCACTTCTCCAACCAAAACAGGTCCGCGAACAGAGCGCTTTTCCTGCCTGCCATAGAATCAGCTGAGATCGAGCACTTTCATTGTGTCCTTGCATATTTGGCAGCTACAATTATAAATCCATTAAAGGAAGCACAAGGACTTGGGTTTGCCATTCCTAGGCTCTTGGGTTGTTTGCTTGGTGGGACAAGCCAGCACAGCAGCTGGCAAAGCTCTGACTTCCTCAGCTTTCCTTGGGTGAAATTTACCTTCGAAAAAATCATTATATTGCTGCCAAAATGTTTACTTCCCATTGCTAACTCTGTTGGGTTGATGAACAGTGTGTTGCTGCTTTTCTTTTTCTTTTTTCCTTTTTTTTTCTTTTTGACAAATAAACAAGGTGAGGGTGGGACTGCTCAGCCTTGTACTCATGACTCTATGCACAAGACAGGGGTAAGATTTGAATGACAAACAGTGAAAAGTTTCTCAGTCGGAAAGACCATCTGCTCAGACTTGCATTAACAGGGGGGATGTAGGCATATGCGACTGAAGTCAGGCATTCTCCTTGGTTGTTTTCTTTCAGATTCCACTCAGCACCTCAATGTATGGATATTGAGCTGAGCTTGGAAGAAAGCACAGAAAGCAAAAGGATCTTCAGTCTTGCTGTTGTTTGCTTGTTTTCCTCCCCATCTTTCCCTTAAAGTAAAGCTAAAATGGTCTTTTCTGCATCAAGGACTCCAAAAGCACTGCTTGGGAGGTAGTTATGGGTCTGTAGGCTCCAACTCTGTGGGGTGACTGGGGCAGCCTTCAAGAGGCCCTGGTGGTTTTGTGTGCTTCTCTTCTCCAGCATACTAACCTGCATCCACTGGCTAGTCTTTATGAAGTATTTAATTTTGTAGTTTTAGAGCTGTTGAAAAAGCAAAAAGAAGATTTATAACAACATTTGCTAACACCAGGCCAACTGGTTTGGCACAGGAAAGAACTATGTTTTTCAGAACAGCTTTTCAACATTCCACTGTTAGCTAAAATGTATGAAAATTACAGTTTTGAAATGACCAGATGTTTTCACCGAGAAAGAAATAGATGATCTGAAAGGGGAAGATGAGGTCTGAACTCAGGCTTCTATGCTACAACTGTCAACTTTTCAGCTAATGGATGGCCCACTACCATCTAACACTACTAAATTTATGTGATTAATGCTGCTAAATTGCAGCCACAGTATATTTATAATTTTCTCCATCAGCTTGATACCATTTGTGCAGCATCACTATAAAAGGTGAAGGAGAGAAAAGGTGATTAATCTGGTGTCCTTGTACAGAACAATATGGCATAGTTCTCCTCAAAGCAGAAGCTTTCAAGTGAAATAAACTAATGGTTTCATCTGTTTCATTTCCAGCTCTATTTTTTTTATATCAAGAGCAGCAGGTCCTTTCAATGTTGTCTCTTTTCTAGACAGAAACAGAGACTAGAAACTTTCTTGTTTTCAGCTTCAAATTGCTCACCACGATGTGCCCATCCACTACTCCATTTATTTGATTGATCAAGAACACACAGAGATCTTATTTTGGCCACCCATAATAGTCTAATTGGACTGGCCTGTTTTAGAAATCTGTGCTGGCTTGATGGGATGCTTTAAATGCTTTTCCTATTGCTATGTTGAGTAGTCACCAGTCAAATGAGATTAAGAACAGAAAGAAGGACTCTGGAGAGAGATGTGATGGTATCGCATTGCAGTCCTCCTCCTCTGCTTTACAGCCATTCTTTAAGGTGCCCAGAAGAAACCCCATGATAGAGAAGCTATTTCCCCTTTTCTCCTTCCGAGCAGAGATCTGTTAAGGGAGGAGTGAAAAGAAGCTTAGGGTGATGGAGAAATTATTGCGTCTACAGTTATGGCATGCAATGTTGTGGTCCAGTAAAAGGGAGCTGGTTCCCTTCCAAGGCGCAGCTGGCTGTCTCCACGTCTGCCTACCAGGGCTGCCCTGCATTGCCACTGCTGGGCACTGCGTGACAGGCGAGAGCCCTCAGACCTCCCGTTACTGTCCCACTGAGAGGGCTGATACCACCAGGCCCAGCTCACCTCCCTGCGGACCACAGCCGGAGAAACCAGGGTGGACAGCACCCGGCAGAGCAGGCCCACAAAGCTGCTGCTGCTGCTGCATCTGCAGAAGTATCTTCAGCTCTCTCTGCTCCTCTTCCAAGAGAGCTGACAAAAGAGCTATTTAAAAATCTGTTTAAAATTATGTATTCTCTGCTTTAGGGTTTGCTAAGCTCATTATAGTAGTGGAATGAAACTGCAAAGCACGTTTAACGTTTTTATTGTTATTATTTTCTGAGCTTTTCCAACCTAATAGAGAATGACTGATCCCACTGGTGATCGGAGAGGGAAGAGGTGTAGGAATCCTAGCAGCCTGAGCACCATAGCAATACCGTGACTACCAGTTTGGCTACTTCATTGTGCAGGTTGATCCAAGGAAGGATTAAGAGGATTTCGTTTTCCATTTTTTAAGTTGAATGGGCTGAGACGAAAGCCTTTTACTGCATTTCTGAACAAGTCAGGGTATTCAGAAGAGCCGTAAAAATGGACTGCACCAGAGCTGGACTTTGAGCAATACAGAATCATTTACCACAGGAGGTTCGCTGTACAAAACCACCCAACTTCCCCCTGTTTGATCCTTCAGCATCCACGGATGATCTCTTGTCTTTCTCAGTTTCTTACAGCCTCCTGCAGCAAGCCAAGCCGCCCACTATCTGGCAAGTGACAGGAAAATGCAGTTCTGAGACTTCTGATTGCCAGGATGCATTAAAGCATGAGGGGTGTGTGGCTGGTTCAGAACAAACGAGAATCACACTTAATCCACAGCTTAAATTCAAGTCTACCTTCATCTTCTGACGTGTTTGAAAAAGACTGATTGTTTTTCAATTTCTTCCCCATCTGCCCCTCCTGACAGTTTCCTAATTAAGGGCAGAAGCAAAGGGAACAAATAACTGTTATCACCAGTTTGGATTTCCAGACTAAGAAACTTAAGTTCAGAGAAATGTTGTCCAAATGTTATGCTAAACTGACCCAAAGCCAGGAATTTTCAACGCTATGCTCATTGCTAATCTATATACATCAAATCATGCACATTTTTTCCTTTTAGCACCTACCACTTCTGCCCGAAGACCATTCAGCTCCTGACAAAAGCTCCGGTAGAAGAAGAGGCGGTATTTGCCTTTTCCACTAACAAAGGCAGTGAAAGCAAGGACAAAATAAGCCTCACGTTTCAGGAGCAATGTCTCATTCTGGATTACTGACTCAGAGTACCGGCCACCAGAGCCATCTGGAGACTTTGCTGACGTTTTTGCATTACCAAGGCCTCAGTGCTGCAAAGTCGTTAGCTTTTGTGACTCTTCCAAGGCTATTTCTACCTCATTTAGGCAATTTCACCCATAGACCTGCTGTTTGATATGTAATTGTTCAAAGCAATTAAAGTAATGCAACTACAAAGCTCTTAATCTGGCATAGTTTTACAGATGCTTAATAACAAAATTATGTAAATCACGGGTAGTTCTGAGCACTCTTTTGGTTAAGCAGGCAGACTGAAAAAGGAAAACAAACCCCTCGATTTGGATCAAGTGGAAGAGCGTGACCACATTGTGAGCAAACATTCATTTCAGTTCATGGCAATTTTAATAGTAGCAAGGGCACACGTGTGGAAGCAGGGTTCATAAACTTACTTGCCAAGGTAAGGAGAAGGCAATTTCGTCTTCTTTCCCTCCTTCTCCTCATATCTACAGTCTAGAGGCAGGTCAGCTTGCTTGTGTTACAAGAGACCCAACTTCCCATCTTACTTGTCTCATCTGGAAAGCTCTAGATGGTAACCAAAACATTTAGCTCCCTCAAAAGGGATACATCTACACCACGCAGTTATTCTATATAGCTGCTTTATAGGTCATCCTGCAGGGATCTCTTTGTCCTGCTTCTGGCACAGCATGGGAACCCCTCCAGTCCTAGCACATAGGTCTCTGAATAGGCCAACACATTGAAGCAGTGTTTCTGTTTTAGGCATTGGCAGAAACTACGTAGGCCAGTAAATCTTCTTAAAATAGTCCAGAAAAATCTGTACAAGGTCTAGTCTCAAAGAGCTTCACTGCTAGGTTGACACCCAGAAGAACTGAAGACCATTTTTGTACTTAATCATATTCATCAGAAATCTATGAGGTTAAAAAATGGAAAGTTCTTTTTAAGATACAGATGGGAAGGGTGTCAGACAGACAATACATACTGCCAGCAATCACATCTAATAATTTAGAAGTACATTACACCTCTAAATTAAGTATATCTATTAGTATTCACACATAGCTATCCAGATTTGTAATTAAAGCTCATAAATCTTTATGTAGTCTGCGTAATAAAGTGCATACTGACCACAAAACTAAAGACAGCATGACTACACCAGTGCTAATTGTCAGGTATAGTTTATTACATTGTAAAATTTTGGAAATGAAAGCTGGGAAAACTGGCTATCCACAAGCATTAGAAATTCCTACTCCTGGCTGAGATTGAGCATCGAGTTGAATTCCATCTGTGTATTTGTGTGTATGCATCTGTATCAACCCAAAGACCACGCAGGAAGTTTTTAAATTAGGGCACTTTTTAAAGATAATTTAGATTTTTCCTAGCTGATACAGTAAATGAGAAATCAAGCAGTTTAGGCCATTATCAGGGAAATCCATTCAGGTTTCATGTTTTAAATACTATCTATCGATGGTTTTCAAAAACACTTAAACTCAACCTATTATTCTGCGCACCTAGAAGCTGACATTTAGGAATACCTGTACCACAGAATCTAAATTAAAAGGAAGACTTCAGGAGGGCAGTCAGATGACTCAGTGTGCATGAGGTATACAGTAATTACTACATGCCAATCTATCTAAATAAAATGTGTCATAATCTAAATATTTCACATATTCTTTGGAACGACGAATACAAACTTCAGCTGTAAGCTTGACCTCAGCCAACGGAAGAGATTTTTTTGATACTCAAGAGTTGCCAGTTTTCTAAGTCTCCATTTCCAAATTTCTGCAAAGTTATAAATTACACCTGACAATTATGATTCATTTGCTATATCTCAAAATTACTTCTTCTCAAAATCCATTTAAATTTGTGAACAATCATACCCTGTCATTATTTTAGATTATAACATTTGGGGAGCAAGGAGGGCAATGTTCCAAAGATTTGTATTTGGGGAGGTCGTGCTCCTTTTCAAAATTGTATGTGTGATAAGTAAAAGGGACCACATACGCAACTGACTGTGATTCTTCTGAAGACAAAAAATCTTCCATTAGCCAAAAGTATGGTCCATGATATTTCCTGGGTGGACAGTGTAAAGTTAACAACAAATTAAGTCATTGTGCTTGATAAACAATGCCATAGTTATGCCCATGATTAATATTAACTTTCATCCATTCAAATACTTTTAAATGTACATACATGTGGTCTCTGGCTTAAATTTTCCTCATTTTGAAGTTTTCAGCTGAATATTAGGAGGGAGAGATTCTTTTCCACCATCTGTTTGGTTATTTTGAGCCAAAGGATGAAATCTTCATTCTTCTGAAATAACTGAAATCTTTGACTTCTGCTGGCTAGAACCTCACAAACAACAGGCTTATTGTTAAGCACTTCCTCTTCTTTTTCTTTTGTTTATTTTTATAATCGTAGGCAAAGGGATGGGACATGTCCCTAGATTAATAGCCTAGAGGACTGAGTGGTGCTGTCCAAGGTAACAACGGTCCTTACAGAGCTTTGTCTCAGTGAAGTCAGCTTGAAGACAAGACACAGATGTTTGCTGCACAGTTACATGAGCCGTGACGTGCGTTACATACACAGCAAAACCCTCCAATGTTTTTACAACTGAAGTATCAAAGTCATGACTGGAACCCATTTCTCAGTTTTAAAGGCAATATGTCATACATGGATCAAAGTGCTTCCATCTGAACCCCTCTGAATCTTAACGGGCCTTCTCAAAAGAAAACAAGGCCACTCTTTACATTTGAAATACCTATGAAACTTCATCTGAGTAGTTTTGGCCTTTGTCTAGGGTATATTAAAAATACATTTTACAATACTGGAAGTTCCTTCAAAATTCCTAGAAACATTTGTCTTTTCTGTCTCAGTATATCTGGCTGCTTTGAAAGCAAAGTCAAAATTGAAGGGGCACAAAGGTACTTTCAACGGAGACGGCGCACAGCCACAGACGTCTATATCGTGGGGAGGGAGGGAGAGAAAGAGATCTGTGTGTACGCATGCATACACCTTCACTGTTTCAAGCAGTGTATAATAATTTCCCTCGTGAATAGCTATAAAGTTATTGTAGCATTAAAGCGGCATAGACCTACGGTAATGGTATTTCCTGACATTCCCAAATGTTAAAAGGTCAACAAAAACAGTACGTATGGAAACAATCTCTTGTCATTACATTCTATAGCATGAATTAAATAAACATTTCCTCTTTTTCCTCCTTTCTCCTGTCATTCAATGTAAAAATTTAAAAATATGACATTGAAACAGCATGAAGCCAGTAAGAACTTTAATTAAAGAAGAATTCAATACACACAACCTATTCTGCTTCAGTCAGATCTGCTTTTTCATCACTTACTGAGTCAGTGAAATTCCAGCACTAACCACTGTGAGACAAATATGATTTTTTCCAGAGAAAGACTTCCTCAGAATTCGACAATAGTACCTTCTAACACAGGCCATCCATCTTCAACCAGCCCACAGACTGGTGGCCCTTAACACAGTGACATCTTCTGCCTTTGCTTTACATGCTGTGCAAGAACACACAGCTTTTCAAAGGGCAGTAACTTCACCCTGATCAGCCCATCCACAGTTTCAGCTGCCTTTGCAATCAGACTAGGGTCTCACTGGCCAGCTCAGCAGCTGGATGCTGCCTGAGGGTCGTGTCATAGTCTGATCATCTGGCCTAGGAGAAGAATGCAGCTATTTTTGCAGAAGGGAAGTGAGACTCCAGCTCTGCATGGTTCTTGCCCTCTCTGAACAGTTTCTTGTGTTTCCAGACAGCACGGGTTATGTTTTCAGTGTGTTGAGCTGTAAGTGCTGTTTTGTGTAAGTATGATCTGCCAGAGCATGACTGGGCTAGAACAGCAACGAGACAAGCTGGCCTGACACCATGGCCCTGCGTCACCTAAAGGTCTGGAACAAGGACAGCAACTAGCACGACACATGCAGTGAGGAGCTGTCAAAAACAATCAGAACCAGACAGCAAGGCTCCCCATCCGGAGCATGGAGACTCCCTTAAAGCTGGGTGAAAAACCCTGCCCTCTGGCACGATGAGATTGAAGCACTTTGGCCGGAAGATGGCCACTGCTGCTGCAAGGGGAGCCCTAGCTCCCTGTTCAGGAGTGCACTAAACGGAGCATGTAGTCTGTGAGAGAACTACAATAAAAAGGAGAGATGAGGGACAGCATACATTTTTATGGAAGCTCCTCATCTCGGGCCATTGACATCATCACTGGTTTTGTTCATTAAAGTGCTCGGTGTAATAGCCAGCCTTCTTCTGGGTCAACTACAAGACACATTTAGCTCCTTCACAGATCCTCACAGAGCACAGTCTGCTGTCAGCTCTTTGTTTTGGAGTTCACTTGCCAAACCCTTAATATTCTGTTCAAGTTGTCCCTCCACCAGTTTCCATCCTTCACCCTTCACTGATCTTTATTCCTTTGGAGATGATAGCAATATAACTGCTCAGGTAAATGCAGCAAGAACCCTCCCCCTTCTATCACATTTACAGCAGGCACTCACTCCGCAGGTGAAGCCACCAGATTTCAGAACAGTGACCTGTGCTGAGAACAGCTGGACAAGGTCACCAGGGCACTGCAAGAATCAATCTTATGTTGTAACAAGACCTACCAATCAAAACCAGATGGAAGGATGTGGCTGTCTGGCGAAGAAAAAGAGGCAATAGCAAATCAAACCCACAGTCAGAGAATCACTGCTGCAGGGGCCCTATAAAATAGGTCTGAGGGATAGGAAGTTCTGGCAAAGTCACAAGCTATCAAGAAACTTGGAGATGCCTTCTCTTGTTAAACCCTGAAAGAGTTCTCTCTGCTTCAACAACACAAAAAAAAATCAAATTGCACCAAAGATGCTTCTCAATCTATTAGTTTCCATCTTCTGAAAGGAATAACCTGGTAGAGCCTGTGTCAAAACAGAAACTTCTAAAATTTTATCACCATTTTAGAGCTGCACTTCTCCTAAGCAGAAGTTACTTGCCACATTGGCTTTGGGACTCCTTGGCTTTCTGCACATCCTATAAGTTCAGGTACAAATTGTCTTTCCACAGTGAAAGCGCAGGGCACCCTTTCCAACCCTGTGCAGTGTGCAGGGCTGCCTCTGTCACCCTCAGGTACATTTTCCCTCCAGAGTGTTAACTAGTTGCAAACATCTGGAATAAAGTACTAGCTACTCCGATCCACCACTTTCAGATGCACAGTAGCACACACATAACCTATATACATAGGAGGGCCATTTCCCCACCTTCCACAAGAAATGGAGCCTCACACACATCATGGAATAAGGCAAGAATCTGTTAATGCAACAGAGCAGAGAACAAACTGCTGTCAGATCTTCAAACCCACCCAGTACTCGTAGTTTAGAGCAAGACACACGAGGCTCTGAGGACAGATCAGGGTCAGCTATGGGAAGTCCCACCCCAAATGTTCTTTCCAGGACCTGGGCCCAGAATGAATACAATAAGAAAAGCCTCTCTAATAAGTCAAACTCCTTTACTTTCACTAAATAAAACAAACATTTTTCTAACCTGTATTGTTTCTGGCTCTGCTCGCTGCTCAGCCCCTTACTAGAGCTTACTTCAAAATTCCTCGCTGGGTGTTTGGCAGGGTGAGCATGATCTATAGCATGACCTTGTAATTCAGTGCACCGCTGTCATTCTGTATAATGCACAGTAAAGCATAGCTTTTATTGGAAGTGAAACTGCATAAATAAACACTCTTACTTTAATGTGAAGTAAAACATTTTGCATTACAAATGTGTGGCTTTAGTTTGGGAGAAATTAGTTACCACGAGAGCCAAATATCAAGCAGAGATATGCCTATTTTATTTTGATCTTTTAAAAATGTCGCCAATGTCTAATAAATTTCGTTTCACTTTTGTAGCCTCTCATTAGGGGGAAAATTTGTCTAAATACTCCAGAGAGTTGACTTGGATTAAACCCTTCTCTGCAGCTCCCTCCTTCCATCCCTCCAAGTCCCAACCCTCCACTCCACAACGACTATGAACAGTCAGAGTTTGAATGAAATAGGAAAATCCACAGTCAGTCCAGATCTACAAACCTGATCAAAGGGGAATTGTACTTCAGTTATCTAATTGGAATCTCTTTCTCTCTATGATAGTAGCATATCTACTTTTTCACATTGGCTGGCTAAGAGTTCACTGAAAAAATACCTAGCTAATGCATGCACTATAGAACACATGCTTGAATTTTGTGCTTTTCAGCCTGTTATTAATTAATAATCACTGCCTGTTCAGAATTCAAGGCTGACTGCCTTCCCTGCACTTAGCAAGCATATGGGCAGAGTTCATAGCCGTCAGCTTTGCAGGCCATACAGCATGGGAGGTGACAGGAACAACTGTGCATCTGGAAGGAGACGCTCCAACCGGGCCCCAGGCACTCGGCTGATATTATTCCACTGTGTCATTTTGAGAGAGAGTAAAACTGTCCTGGTCATCAGCTCTGTGAAATGCTTGGATCATTAGGCTAAATCTGGCAGCATCTTGCTGTTTGTAACACATTCACAGTAATTCAGGCAGATATTTATGCCAGAACTTCCACTGGCAGAAAACGCTGCTCCCTCCTGAGGCACTTCTGTGCTTGGCTCAAGAGCTTGCAGGGTCACGGCCGACCCTGCAGAGAGCCTGGACCAAGCGTTTAACCTGCTCCTTGCAGCACACAGCCCTGGGCAGGTTGTTTGCTCCAGAAAGAACACCCCAAAACAAATATAAAAGAGAATATAATGAAAAACACAGCGAGGATAGCAAAGGATAGCAAATACAGCTGCTTTTTCCTTCCTCCACTACTTCAAGGCCATCCCTGCAATATGGATTTCATTAATGGCTCAAAGACAACATCGTAGACTTACAAATTCAAGATGTTATTGGAAAAGCCACCCTATGACTCTTTTTATGTTTTTTCTTTTTTTTTAATCATCTTTAAAACCAACCTTAAAAAAGTGATTATTTGGTGCACTGTAACACTGCCAACAGTCGGGCTGGAAAAGAATATATGTATACACATGCACTGAGAGCCTAAACGACAGCACAGCCTTTCTGTGCAGCCTTCTCCAAGACAGCAGGACAAAGGCAAAAGTGTGATTCATACTCTGGGTCTAAGCAGTGACCACAGCTCTTGAACCTGCTCGACTGAGACACCTCTGGGTCAGTGCCCATTGCTTCACCTCTGCTTGTGACACACATGGTTCAATGAAGCCCCTATCCCATGTTCATACTTGGCTACCAAGTCACACAGAGGGTTATTTTTCAGTTCCACCACATTTGAAAGTCACCTCCAGGAACAATAAAATGCAAGGTTGTCAGATGTTAGTGAACTGAAGCCTACCAGCATTTAAAATCCAACCTTTTCATTGCGAGGCAGGAGGATTTTCCCCTAAAGGTTTCCGATACTCCCCAGGTTTGACCACAGGGCCTCTAGCCACACGCGCAGTGCTCTAGGACAGTCTGGAGAGGAGGAGCCTCGGGGGACACCTTAGCACCCTCCACAGCTCTCTGAAAGGCAGTTGAAGTGAGGCAGGGCTCCATCTCTTCTCCAGAATAACCACAGACAGAACAGGAGGAAACGGCCTCAAGTTGCGCCAGGGGAGGCTCAGGTGAGATACTAGGAAAAACTTCCGTCTGGAAAGAGCGGTGGAGCATTGGAACAGGCTGCCCAGGGCCGCGGCGGAGTCACCATCCCTGGCCGCGTTCAAGGAGGGTCTAGATGAGGCTCGTAGGGACGTGGCTTAACGCAGCCCTCGCGCACCGGCCCCGGAGGAGCCTTCACGCAGCAGCTCGGCCGCACAAGCGGGCTCTCTTACAGCGAGCTCGAGCTCCGCGGCGCGCTGCCACAGCAGAGGCCAGACGCACATGCCGCGTCTCAGCGGCTGCGGCAGGAGGGCGCCTGCCCCGCGCGCACAGGCCGCGTGGTCATTTGTGAGGAGCTGCCCTCGGCTGTCCTAATACCTGTCCATTAAAGAAAACACCGAATATCTGCCTAGGCCTTCCTGCTCACCGCTGGTGTAGGAGCACCCAGCTCATCCCGTCAGTCTTGTGCTGCATTCGCTCTGCTCAATTATTTTTTAATTGCATTTTTGTGCGTGCGCAGAGACCCAGGCGTGCCGGCACATTAGGATTCCTGCCCTACGCCAGGCTGCGCACGTGCCTCCTTTACATGCGTATTTAAGGCTGCGGGTCTTTCTTTTCAATCTGCTACAGTAATTTAGCTCTAATGTGGAGCTAGTGCCAGGGTTTTGAGTTATTTTTCCTCTCTGTGGACAAACTGCAATACTGGAGTGGTTACGTTCCTACCTAATGGCATGGAGCCACTTGAAAGAATTAGCCTTCTCTATGAAAATGTTAACAGCTTTCAGATAATTCCACTCTGCTAAAAATAAAATGAAACAGCAAATCAGCCGCTATGGTTATGGAAGCAAGCAGGTATCCTGAACCATGGCACGATGGCAGAGCACTCTTCAGCTTGCAGCTATGTCATAGGAATAATCTAATTGCTTTGGATATGATTGCAAATAAAACGAGCTTACTATTAGCACCATAAAACTGGCTCTCACAATATCCCCCATCCAATTCCCTCAGAAAGCAACACGGGAGTTCTCTGCTATCCGCGACGGCTGAAGGAGCTCAGCAGCCCCAGGGACAGGTTGACACCCTCATGCCAAAGCAGACACCCAGAGCAAACCACAGGGTAGGAAACGTGCTGGCAGCTGCCACGTGCTAGGTCTGGAAAACTTAATTCCAAGAGGTATCACTTCATTTTGCAGATAGGGGACTGAGTGGCCAGAGCAGTTGTCTTCAATTATGGTGAAAGGCAAAAGGTGGAAAAAAACACAGGGTAACAAGAACTAGTTGCCATTCTGCCAGCTGCTGAAAGATTATATGCTTATTCATCTAGTTAGTTACCAAAACAGCGGTCTTTTTGAGAAGAAAACTAGACTTTGTATATATCTGCATGCAATACAACTGCACAAACTAATCTGTATCCAAGCTGGCAGTAGAGAGCAACGATACTGATGTTTATTATAAGTAATGCCCTCCTGGCCAGAATCCAGGAACCTGGCACTGAGGCACTGCCAGTTTCCCCCAAATTGCCACCACAAGCAACTCAGAGGTTCCCGCCTGCGCAGCACCCAAGGCTGTGCTGCTCTGTCGAACACACAGTCCCTGTCCCAACCGCTAGCATTCTCCTGTGGCAGAGAAGACATACAGCCAGGGAGGGGTTAGGGTGAAAAATGACATGATTTCAGCAGCAGGCAGAGAACAACGTCTCGGAGGAGGACGCGAACCCAGCGCGGTCCACACGTCTCCGGCCTCCATCACCGCCTCCCGCCGTGCAGAACGGCCCTTCAGGGCACAGAGCAGGCAGCTGCAAACGTTCCACTAGACTGGCCTAGCCCTGGCCTGTCAGTCTCCACGTCTGATTTCATTCCCAGATCCTTTTCACAGCGCTTCGTCAGGTTTAAATTTAACTTGTCACCAAGACCCTCCTCTCCCTGTTGCAGCTCTCCTGTCAGAGGGCATCACACCTCCCTCCTGGCCATCTCTCGCTTTGGCTCTGGGTACGATGCTCTGCCACCACCTTCCCCTCGCTGCAGCACCTCCACCAAACCACCTGCTATTCAAGACCTGCAATGTGCACTGAAACCACAACAAAACCGTAACAGCCCTTTCCACTTGTCTTATTGTGAAGGGCAGGTCTCTCTGCTGCCACTCCAGTCTCTCATGGTAAAGGCTTTTCCCTCTACTGGAGCAGGTCTGGTTTAAGTGGCAGCTGTTAATGGTCAACACTTACCCTGTTGCTTGCACTCTGAGGCACCTTGAAAGCTCCACGTGGCATCAAATAACCATCTAACGACGTGTAATGAAATAAAAACATTGTACACGCTTAGCAGGCTGATATTCTGCAAGTGGCTGGAATCCCAAATAAAGCATAAATAAGGAGTAGCAATGACACCTTTAGGCAGAACAAATCTGAACTGGTCACCCTGCAGGTTCTTGGCTTTTCAGGATTTGTCACAAATTATGAAACACTTGGAATTTTCTTTTCCTCCTCCCTAGACTAAAGTAGTACTCTAGTTCAAAACAGAAGAAATATAGCTTAAGGTCAGGCTCTCTGAAATTTTAGACTTCTAAATATGAACTAAAAGAACTGGTATGGTTAATTTTGCTAGCTGTTCTGGCAAGAGGTGGAGGTGATATATGGCAGCAAACAGAACTTCTATGGAACTTATACCTGGATATACATCAAATGGACTGCTGCTGTAAACAGCAACTCTGTAAACTGCAAGCTAAGATCACACCCTCCTGGGGATTACAGGTCTGTTGTTAAAACTCTCAAAGCTTAAAACCCTGCTATTCTGAAGCCCACGGCCTCCCAAATCAATGGTTTGTGAAAAGAGTTCCCCAGAGCACAAAATGCTTCCAACCCTACGACACATAACACAGCATATGGGCTTGCATCAGCCATATCACTTGGCATTCAGGAGAGCGCGCGTTTAAAATAAACTGTTTACAAGAGAGGCCCTACCTGCAAAGAAAGGAGGTTGCAGAGATCAGAGTTTTCTTTTCGATCAATGAATGCCTTATGTTTCGAAGGTAACCGCTACCACCAAATTGCTCACATCTGTGGTGGTATACCATTGCAGAGGCATTAAAAAGCAACAGGGTTGCAATCAGCAGGCAGAAATTTAGCCAAAAATACATTTTATCTTTGGAAAGAGAGACAGTTAAACTAAGTTTCACATTTTCCTCAGCTTATTTCTATTCATGATCTAATGCACCAAAGATAAAGAGCACGACATTCTGTTCAAAAGATGGCTGTGGAGGATGCTTGTTTTTAGCAAACATAAAGATGGCTTGTGATATGGCAACAGGACACGGCATTTTCTTGTTTAAATGCTTACCTTTGGACTGCTTGGAATCATCCCTGCTTGTACGCAAGGGTAACTTGCTAAAACTGCTAATTAGAAACAGTATTCATTTGTCCCTCTTGCTCTGTCCTACACTATTTACAACACGATAATCTGATTTAGAAGAATTAGCTTATATATTTCTAAGAATCATATGTGCTCAAACAAAGAACTCACCCTTTAAAACACATTTTTGAAGTATTGTCCCAAAATAATAAGTGATGTTTATTTACCTAACATCTCTCACACATGCAAAGTATCAAGAGCCATTTGAAACTTAAAGATTCATAATAAAGTTCTGAACAAGAAAAATAAAGGCTATGAACACAGGCTTACAACCACTCTATAATTATCAACAAGGCTTTCTTTATGAAACGTCTTGTTTCTCTTAGTTGCTGCTTTAGTTAAATCCACACAGGACTACAGAAAGGGAAACATCTCAGTTCCTGTATAAAATACAATCTTTTCCCTCGATGGCAAGAGGAAAATCATGATGCAAAAGAATTCTTTAATATATTTGCCTTTGGAGTTTATTGACTTTACTTCTACTGGTATTTTACCGTATAGGAATAACATTTAGTTACCCAAACTGAATCCTTGCTGACTTAGAACCCGCTCCGTCTGACTACATTTTTGAATGAGCTCTATTAATTTAAGCAGCATGAAGCTCGCTGGGCAGAGACAGCCAGGTCAACCAGCCACACTTTCAAGGTGTTTTCCCTTAAAAAATAAGCCCTAAAGAGCTGTACTATAAATCAGAACCCAGAGACTGCAAGGTGGAGCGAACACCCCTCTGGGATAATAAATCCAGTTAGTATTTGAATTTGTATCATCTTAGAACATCTTTCCGATTTATTTATTAGGTAGTTGAGTGATTTTATCTCATCCACGTGCAGCCCTCAGGGCGGTTCATAATGGGCCGTTCCAAGCGGTGCTCACCTGAGCAAGCAGCCCGGGTGTCTTTGGGAAGAGGACAGGGCCGCTGGGCATGGTTCTGCCTCGGGAGGAGCGCGCTGCCCCTCGCCATCGCGGGTTAAGGGCTCCCCGGCAGGTAGGGCGCTGGCGACGCAGGCAAGGCGCCCGCGAGCCACCTCCTCCATCTGCTTCTCGTAACAGGCGCCCGGGCCACGTTTCGTTTCGTAAGCTGGAACGACGACACGAGATTAAAAGCAGACCCGCTGGCGATAGATTTCAGATGTCGGGGCAGGTATTCTGATTATGTTACACATGTAGTCATTTCTGGTACATAAATGGGCTGCTTCTTGGCATGTATTTTATCAGTATTGATTTTGTTTCACAGAATTGGCACCTTTAAGGTAAACAGCAACAGCTTGTATCGGTGCACCAGGAAAAGGAAAACTTGTGTTTTGCCTCTTTAATCTGTTTTTTAATACCTCAGGATAATAGAAAAATAGTAAAGACCAAACTGCTTAAACCCTCACTGTCAGACAGACAGGTTTCTCCCTACTATAGGACAGCTTGCAAGAAGCCAGTGTTATTCTGAACTCCATTTCCCCACTACAGCCTCAATTTCACACCAAAACTCACTCTGCTCAGACCCGTAACCCCACACAAGGTCCCCCCCAGCAGGATCCAGGCTGACGGCTTTTTACCCGGCAGCTCCTGCTGCAGCAGCACTAGGGGCAATTTCACTAAACAGAACCCCCCCCATAGCCCCTGGTTTAGAGCTGCCGCAGGTGCTGCCCAGGAGCAGCACAGGCAGCCACTCATCAAGCAGGACTCTTGCTCAGCACCATCTTTGTGAGGAACAGGTGAAGCTGCTTCCATTGCTTTAAAAGGAAAATACTTTATTTAGGTCCTTGTTCAGGAAAGCATTCAAGGATAATTTTGAACAAAATAAGCTAGGAGCAAAATAAACTGTCTAAAGCACATAGAAATATTGGGCACGGAAATTTTCTAAACCCTTTTTAATAGGTTTCTGACATAGCCAGAGCAGAATTAATGAACATCCTAATGCACAGAACCACATGATTCCAGTAAATACAAGGAGAGCAGTGTTCAAGTTGAAAATTGTCAGCTTGGAAAGATAACCATCCAAAACCTGATCGAAGCCAGGACGGCTCGAGGCGGGCCGGGCTGCTTTCCTCAGCCTCACCAAGCGAGCGCCGCATCGCTGCATGGCTCTGGCTCGGGTGGACACCGACCTCCCGCCCCTCTGCTGCCACATGGGTCAGTACCCGCTGCCGGCGTCCCGTCGGCTCCCAGCACCAGCTCCAGCTGCACCCACAGCCCTCGGGCCGAGCGACGCTGCTGCTATCGCTCAGCCCAGGGAGCGGGATGCTGTCCGAGCCAGGATGCTGTTTGCTCTGATACACGGCAGGCTTCAACGCCCCTCGCGACCTGCATTTCGCAGGGAAGTTACAGTGGAGTTCTTGGATTTCTCACCCGCGCTCCAAACCAGCATTATGTCAATAAACAGAATTCCTGAATGCTTGGTGTGAATCTCACCTTTCTCCCGAGCTGTCCTGGAATCTGAAACTTGCACCTGTCCTACATGAAAGGAGCGTTTCACAGAATCCCCCATTCAGCCCAACCTGCCCGACAGGAGACGTTTTTTCTTGTCCCGCAGGAGGGTCGAGTTCCACGACTGCCGAAAAGTTCAGCAGGGGACAGTGTTATACAACCGCCGAGCATTGTAGCCCTGTATTTATGGACACATTTAGTTACCAAGTATTTCCATAGCCTGTTTTCTTTTTCAGCAGCCTGTGTGAATTCTTTCAGGATGACATTAAATCATTCAGCTGCACCCATTGTGTTGGGTTCAATATCAAGTGGACCAAAGAGCCTATATGTCGAATGTCTCTTAGGAGACATGCTTGCTAGAAGTAAATTATGGTGTATTATAATACTAAAATACTGCCACGAGTTATTTGTGGCTAAATACCAAAACAAAGTAGTATGTGGCAATATCTGAAACATGATTTACTTAAAGCTATTTGCTGCAAGGAATTAGTAACCAAAATTATTGTCATTAACTTGTTCCATATCAATTCACCCAAGCTCTGCAAAAGGGAAAAAGAAAGCACTGGAAGGCTACTAAAAGCCCTGTGCAGGCTAACATATAGCTAAGTGCTGGGCCATTCACCCTCAGGCACGTTCACTCCACCCGAGCTGAATAAACTGGACACCTCTATCAGAACTTGGTCCTGTACATGCCGGCCCAAGCTCTGTGTCGATGTGTTCCTGCACTCAGGGTGCAAGCCAGCTTTGCACACCCATTGCTCCCGCTATGGTCCAAGCTGCACTAATCTACTTGGATGTGTCATTTCACCCCATTTGTTTCACCAAGCCCTCTGCAGCCATCCTGATGAGGGGCTCTGGATGCTATCATCATACAAAAATTTGAGGTGAAAAAGGCTCTATTCTGGAAAGGGAAGTAAGTGGACTCCTGGAAAGAATTTGAACATGTCTAGAACAAATAAAACATTTTAAATGTTATTCTAATAACCTTCATCTCTCTTCTTATTTCCTTCAAGCTAATTGGAAAGAAAGAAGCCACTAGGACCCGCTCCAGGAGCCTCCTTGGTGTAAATCAGGCAGCGCGCACACACTGCAGACCAGCAATGATGAAACGATCCCCTAAGAGATGGCTCCGCTTGCCAAGCACGGCTTCTTCGACAGCTTTAAACTCTGCCAGTGGCCGAAGTCTGCAAGCTGAAAGTCTGTCTATACCTGGTCAGAATTGGGGCGAGGTTCAAAGAAAGGAAAAGGAGCTGAAGTGACCCATGCAGATGATGGAAAAGCAGGTCCACCATGCCCCTAACTTCACCTCTGGGATGAGACTATGAGGCTCCAGCTGTCAGCAATCCGGGTTGGAGTGCAGAATTCCTACGGAAGTCACTCATATTTGCTGACTTTGGCTCACTTGCTTCCACCCAAGGCTCAGTGCCGGGGTCATCTCCGACCCAAAGCCGGGATAGCGAAGGAGGACGCAGGAGCACGGCCGGATATTGCTTGTGACTGACCCCATGTGCAGTGTGCTCCAACAGCCTTATTCCATCCAGGCACAGAAATGGGAATCACAAAACTTGAACAGTTTTATTTAAAAGCAAATGGAAGAAAAATAGTGGGGTCTTGTTCCTCCCACTCTTCAAGTTTACAACTCTGTAGCCGATCCCTGTGCACTTGATGGATTGGATTGTAATGGGCCACAGGAAACAAAAACAGATGACTAACATTAGCCGGTAAACGCAAGCACTGGGCAAAGCCAGAAATAGGTTGTTTTCAGCTCCTCCTGCGTTTTCCAGCCATTCAGAATAAGCAAGAGCACACAGATGATAATTCACAATTTGCACTTCATCTTCTATTCGAGGCTGTCAGAGAGCTTTTCTGACTATTAAATAACTGGTTCTAACTGGAGAAGTGGTGGATGCTTATCTGCAGAAAAAAAATGTACCAGAGGAGTAGGAAACGGTCAAACTGCATAAACAGGCACTGCACCCACCACCACGTGTCACTGGAAATGCAGAAAACCTTTAGAACACAAGAACATGTGAAATACAGAATTTCTTGGGTGGAAAGGTTTCAGAAAAACTATTTTCTGAAATGTTTTTCCTCATACTGCCTTCGATTGGAAATAAGTAAATCCACCCCATTTCGCCCCCAAGCCATCTCCTCCTAAAACTAGAGCACTTGGTTAGACTGTGGCATGAAAGAGCTGGGAATTTCTCTCCCCCCAAAAAATGCAGATTTAATTCCTAGCTATTCTGCTCACAGCATGAAAGTCACTTTGAGCAGTTATTAATAAAATAAACTTAAAATAAAAGATCTCAAATAGGCTATGGCCTATGGCCCTGTCCTTGTCCCCTGCATACTGCACAGTTAACCACCGTGCATGCCCAAATGCCATTTGATATTAACAATGCTCTCACTGAATGTGCCTCTGAGCACCTCTGCCTGCATTACAAACAGCCCCAAAACACGCCTGCCAGGGGAGAAAAAAAGAAAAGAAAAAACCCATCACAGAGAAAACGTTTCATCACATAATGCTCCTGAGTAGTAAGAGCAAGTGCCTGTTTGACTGGGCTTCCAGCATGGAGCCTTTAATACCAGCCTCCCAGCCCAAGCAGCGAAACAAGCTGCTGCCATCTCATGGAAGAGTTTGCAAAGCATTTGGTGTAGAAGCAGTTCTGCTCTTCCCCCCTCGCTGTTTTTCTTTATCTCAGGCATTCACTCTGTGATTAAACATCTGTTCGCTGTGGTGAGTTATTCCGTGTGGAAGTTACTTTCTCATTTATGGTTTTACAGTAACCCGCAGAGCGCGCAGGAGATCACACGGAGCAGAGAGCGCGAACAAACCAGCCGGGCTGCTAATTCTGACACAGACAGAGTCTTCTCACAACGCACAGGAAAAGCCAGCTGGAGCCAGGCAACTCTGCACCATAAAAGCATCACTTTGGTCCAGCCGAAGGAAGTCGCTCTTCGTGCTCACACCTTTTCCGCGTGGCCAACTCGATCCAGTCTAACTAGAAGCTGAGATTCTTAACATATTTACTAGATGAAAGAAAAGGTGCCAGCTTACGCTTCAAGTGCAAGGCTTCAGCTTCTCCAAGTGCAGACAGGAAGCATTTGCAGCCTTCAGGGAATTCTGCCGAGAGATTTTCCCTCTGATCTGAAAGGAAAATCCCTCTTCAAGCCTCTGTGCTACTGCCCAGCGGAAAAGCAAGGCTTCCAACAAGGATTGACTTAAGAGAGGAGAAACAGTCACCAGGGCTTAAAAGACTCTCTTTGCATGGACACAAGACTCCCAGGGGCTTATGGCTTATATTGTGCCCCAGAACCATGGAGGAATATGATTAGTATGAGAAACAAGACACATGTGTGAGAAGCAGAATGTTCTCCTGCTCCCACCTGTCTGCTAAGGGAGGATCCCATCAGTATCCTAAAATGCAAGTGGCAAGACCTTGCTATAGGCCAACTACAGAGACGCCAACCCAGACAGCGCAGCAGAAAGACGATTCTGTATTCCCACAGCAAAGAAGGAATACACTTCAATCACCGCAGAGATGCTGTGAGGAGGCACAGGAAAGAGAACGGAACAGTGCTGGGGACTGGAATTCTTAGTGACATCCTGCCAAGATCACTAGGAGCTTTTATATCTTGCAGAGCTGCAGGTAACTGTATGAAAGTGGCTGAGCGAGGCCCATACGAGACATCAGAAGTGCAAATCTTTAAGTGGAACTGGCTGGAGGGTGGGAGAGATGGCAGCGAGGAACTGGGCAGGAAAACATTTTGTTGAAAATAAGTCCTAGCAAGCAAATCTATTTTCCTTCTTTGAGACAAATCCAAAGTGACAAGTGGTAAGGAAAACATTTTTTCCATAGTAAAATGTCATAGTCTGACATATCAGACATTAAAAAAAACCCCACACCTGTATATCAGCAAAAGCCATTTCAACAGATGAAACTGACATTACTGTCAAGGTAAGTCAGGCACCTCAGCAAGCAGTGCTGCCATATTACTATGGCATTTTCATCAAGACTTTCTCACAAAGACTAAGTCACTGCTAGAAACGCTTAAAAAAAAAAAAAAAAAAAAAAAAAAGGATTTGCACAAAATGCTGAGCAAAAGGCCAGAGAAACTCTATGGAGACACCAGGACCATTTGGTAACATGGGTCTATTGAAAGATTCACCTAGGCTGTCTATGCATCAACCAGATTATCTGCAAATTGTTCTTTCCAAGAGCCAAAGCAAGAACTGAACTGAATGTCACAAACAGAGACTTGTTCTAACCCAGGGGAGACATAACTGCTCGCTCTCTCTTACCCCAAAAACCACAGCACTAAGAACAGTGCACAGCCAAACCCGGGTACTCAAACTACTGGCCATAATCCCTATTTCCCTCTACACACAGTGTTCCCCACACTTGTAGCTTATACACAGTAATGCTGAACTTCAGAGAGAAACCTGTCATCACACTACAGGAAAGAACCAGCTGGCAGCGTGTGAGAGAATTGCTCGAGAAAGGAGAAATCAGAGAAAAAACAGGGCATAAGGGAAGTTATGGCATTACAGAGGCTTGCTTGAGGTGAGACAGCCACCTCTTCTGGGACGGTTGGTGTGTATGGAATCTACATCTCCATGATTCCCTTGGCAGCACAACCTGCCCTCCTAGCACATGCTAATAAGAGCGAACAAGGAGTGGGGCAGAACGGAGACACCACGGCCACACTCTGCTTGCTTCCCTGTGGAGGCAGTAACCCGATGGTGCCCTGCAGCTGATGAGTGAATGGAGGGTGGAGCGAAGACACCGTGCCCGAACTCTGCTGGACTCCCTGCAGAGGTGGCAACCCAGCTGCACCAAGGCTTATCAGCCAATAAGCCACACAGTATGATAAGATGCCTGGTGCTGAGCCAACAACACTGGAGGATCAGCCCCTTCCAATGGACTTTGATCAACTTCTCCTCATTCTAATCTCATTATAAAACCAATACACAGCTCCACTCTAGAAGTTACCCACTTCCAAGGAACGACCACTCCTCACTGGGCACTCTCTCTAGGTTTTCGATTAACTCAAGAGACTTTTTAAATCAATCCGCAACAAAAGCAAGTATGACTAGAGTCACCCAAATGTGAGGTTGAGAGCCCTCTCCCATCTTCTGGGTGAGTGATGATTGGGCATTTGTACACTAGGCACTAGCTAAGAACCCCACACTCTAGTAGAGAATTTCCTGTACTGACACTCAAAACCTGTCCTCTGTATGTTGTCTTTGAATAAATCGTGTGAACTTGACTACTCGTTTTGAAGGCCCTTGGACCTACAGTCGACAGGCTGTTCATGAACCCAATACTGCCAGAGTGGGGCCTATAGCTACCACAATAATCGGTATTAAGAGAGGACTCCAGCTCCCTCTCACCTTTGAGGATTGGCTGGAACACAAGGGGATTCACCTCTTACAAATCTGTCCTCCCATCAAACTGCAGCACAGCGAGGCTGGTAGGTGGGAATTCAGACACACCAGTGTGAGGTCCACGTTCCTCTGGCCTTCCGGGGGATTTCGCACAAACACTTCATGTCTATACACTCCATGGCGGTTTGCCATCTAAATGCCAAACCTCAGTGGCCTATCAACCAACCTCCAAGCATCGCTGAGAGCTACGCACTGCGTAACTCACGTACTATGGGAACGGGTAACTGCAGGTGCCAAGGACCATGTATCATCTTCCTTCCTTCCTGCATGAGGTTACAAAGTCTCCTTTCACAGCTTCTCTCTTTCTTATTTCTGCAAATATTTTATTAGCAATGCTCAATATTCGTGTTGGTTTTTAAATAGAGATTTCAGTGGTTTCATTACCCAATACTAACTGAGCAATATAAAGTTTCTGTAAAGACACCGAATGTGGTTTCAAGGGTCCACTTAGGAAGATATGAAAAAGACATTAATTCTGTCATTTTAACTTTTTTCCTTCCTTTCCTTTGCACAGCTTCATTTAAAATGGCCCTTACACAGCGCCTGGTGTTTTCTTTGGCAAATTTGGGAGAGCTGGTGTGGGGATAGAACTGCACCAAAAGACCAAAACAAAATTAGGAGATTTGACAGGGCATACAAATCGCTGCAACCGGCAAAGGGGGAATTTCTCAATAGGTCAGTTTAAAGAGAAAAGCTCCAGAGGAAAGTGTTCTGGGCTTGGTGGCAAACTCCTGCAACCTTTGCTAAGCCTACAGGAAAGCCTGCAAGGGAGGCAGGGACTAGGGAGCACGAGAACACACACATCTCACATCTTAAAGCTATTTTACACTCACATTTAGGTGTCATTTTTCATACAATGCACACACACACTTGGGCAATGGCACAGCCCTAGAGAAAGACCTTTACGCTAATCTGTTTTGCTAGCTGCTCGGGGCTGGGGTAGGGAAAGAAGAGCAGATTATCTTGCATGTTCACGGGCATACTCTCTTCACCTCTTTCCCTTCCTACTTTTCACTTCCCCATATCAATTACATTGTAAACATATCTAAGGATGGAGGGGAGAAGAGAGCAGGCTGCTTCCAGGGGCACACACACTTTGTCCACACTGCAGCTGCAGGCCAGGCTGCAGAGCGTGGCTCTTCCAGCCCCTCTATTAATACTGATCATTTTGATCAGCACAGGATAGACTTTGGAGCACTGTGGTTCAACAAGACATTCACTTCTAGAGTAGGATCTGAACAAAATAAGTCTTCAGAAGGTACATAGCCCCCCAGCCTAATGGATGGAGGGACTATTTAAACAGTGTTGCTATTAAATAGGTCAGAGTAATCCCCCTCCCAGTGCAGACACTGAGCGCTTGCAAGTAACCACCAAGTACCACAGTATTCTCTATCGTGCTATGTCGACAGTCTTCCCTTCAACTCCAGCCATGTCTGTAGGATCGAGCATCCCTAAACTATTCCCAATATAATATTCTTTTATTATTAACATTAGAGTTAGAACTTTCCACCAAGCACAGGGAAACCACACTAATGTCAATTGCTTACATGTTGTTGCTAACATTTTAATAACAGTCTTTACAAAAGGGTTTCAACCGAACGGCGCCGGCAGCACTAAATTTGCCAGGGAAGCGCCCAGAGGCACCAGGAGCGTTAACGTGCAGGCGTGGGACAAGATAAAAGCACAAGCACAGAACAAAGGAGAAAACATGAATTTAAATAACTGAAGTGCAACAATTCCCTATTAGAAAAAAAAACAAACCTCCACCTGTCAGAGAAATTAGGGGCTCCTCTGCATTTATTTTCCCTTCATATATTTCATGTGGTGCCAAGCCCACTTACTTGATTCCTACCACGCTGCAGCAGGGCACAGATAGCACTGGTGATACCCGAGGATTTCCCTAAGCTCCAAGCAACTAGCAAGGGTATAAATAGCTTTTTAGGACTCACCTAGAAAGCAAAACTCCACAATAGGCAATTTGGAATATTCTATTCATTTTCATTAATAATAATTTAAAAAAAATACTTTATGAGAGGAAAAACAAAAATTCTTTTAAGATGTTTTCCGGTATATAAAAAAAGGTCACAAAGATACAAAGCAGTTAAGCTGCTGTCCTCAGACTCACGCCAGGAACCAAGTCTACTACTAGGTTTAAGCTCTTTGGTATGGAACATTTCCACAGAGATTGATACATTCACATAGACAGGCAGATATAAAAAGCAGGCTCAGAGGAGATTACATTACAAGCTCTGTACTGTATTACCCCGACAGTGCGCACACACACAAAAAAAACACCACGAAAGGTGTCACTTTACAGTGACTAGCTTCCCTGTCCAGCAGGAAATTCAATTCTTCACTTTATGTGTCATAAATGAAAGAATCTTAAGCTTTGTTCCATTAAGCACAGAGTCATCTATTTCTGTGCACAGAACTTCTGCAGACACTCAGCTCACAGGCTGTGCACCCACTACAGCAAAGGAGATGGCAAGCTACATATTAGCAGTTTTCTATTACTACGGTCACAAAAACAGTAGAAGAGATTGTTATTGGGAGCTATAAAATCTTCATACTTGATCCTTTCTAAAGATAGGGAGGGAAGGAAGGAGATGATGCCTTTAAATCCACCATGGCAGCTTTTTTCTCTGATCAAGGCTGATGCATTTTCACTGGCAAGCACCGAAGTGTCCCACTCTGCATTCACTGCCACTTCCTTGGCGGGCACAGCAAATGCATTTCAATGCTTTTACTGCTTTTGACTACTGCTAGGAAATACCCAGTAATTTTCAGTACATTCGGGAGACTGCTACTCTCATTTTGAAAAGTGCATATTGACATAAGACATCCAGAAACAAGGCAATATGTGCCAGAGTTTTATTGCAGCAATTTCACGAACCTGAAGGACCTCTGTACATAAATGTCTGTCTGTCTGTCTTTTTCAGCTAAATCTGCTGTTCTATTAAGCCTTTCTCACCCTATAAGCTTTCCCTCAATCACTGAAAAGTTACAGGAAAGAAAGCCTAATATGAACGATGCTTGCAGAGTCCTAAAAAACAGCACATCTTTTTAATTTAACTCAAGCCTTCCTGCCAAGGCTTGCAAGTTGCTTATCTCTCCAACAGATTATGTGACAAACTACTTCAAAGATCATTATTGAAAACTTGACTAAAAAGCCTAGGACTGTTATACACACACACACACACACAGGGAGTGTTCCTTACGGCTACCTATAACCTCTGCTGCTCAGGAAGGCATTCTCACTTCCAGGCCCTTATGTCCCCCCATAAGATGAATACTGGACCCGCACCTCCACCTCCTGCCCGAGTTCCTGGGGAGGAAGGAGGCCTGGGCCACCATGACCACGTTAGCTTAAAAGGAAAGGACCACATGTTACTCTGGCACAAGGAGGACAGAGACAAAACCTCCTGCTCTTGCATTTAAATCAGCCATAGATGATAAACACAGTAGGTTTAGAAACTCTTTTATAGTTCTTTGCCTGTATAACTCTTATTATTAACCAAGGTGTTTCGGGTACTAAAAAGCAGGGATAGGAAAACTTCACAAAATTGTGAGTTTTAAAGGAGAGTCTTCTTTTCTCAAATACTGAGGCTGCTGGAAAGTGCACTGGAAAAATACCTTATATTTTGCCCTTGGAAGTAAAACATGCTGCTCCGGTTATTTAATGACTTACGTGGCAACACAGGGAACTCCTGCTCACACAAATGTTAATTCCTAACACTTTCATCAGTGAGATGACAAAAAACTGCTACAGGAGCTTGTAGCAAGACAGCACGGACAGACTAGATGCAGTGCGTGGAACATTCAAATCAGTTCTCCACTAGTCAAACAGCAACAACTCTACTGTTCGCAGCAGAGGTTGCCCAAGTTTCACCTGAAATGTTTTTCTTTAAAAAAAAAAAAAAAAAGTCAGTTTGAGCTCAAAACATCCAACTATTATAAAGCACAAAGTTTTAAGACAGGACTCTAGGGATTATTGTAGTTCACTATATATCCTTTAATTAGCGGCAGACAGAGATCAATGAAAGGAAGCCTTGGGTGTGGTTGCCACTACGCTACCTAACGCCAGCAAGAACAGCAGCACAGCGGCACCACCGCCACTCCCCGACGTCCTGCCAAGTCCGAGGCGACAGCTGCTGGTCGTGTTTGGGCATGTACTGGACTCCAGTTTATTAAGACTTGCTGTCAGCTGCTAATCTCATTATTGTAGCAGCAGAGTGGGAACGTGATGCTGTCCTTCGCATAAAAGCCTCACCAACAAAATAATGAAATCAAAAATAAAAAAGAATCTTCAAGTCTCCATCACAGACTTCCTCGTTTCCCTTTTAAAAAAGGGAGAAGAAATCAAAGACAAAAATTATACCAGCATTCAGAGCAAATATTAAAGTGTAACTTTTGAGAACACCCAATGCAACTGTCATTCTTCCCACCTAGCAAAAAGGCTATGGATAAACTTCATTAGCCACCACAATCTAACTGCTAATGAAGATTTCTAATACTGAAGATGGGTAGTAAGTTATGGCTTAGTTTAGTTTTAGTTTATGGCTTAGACTGAGACAAACAACAAAAAAATAGCAACCCCCATTACCTCATCTACCTCGTGAGGTAGACTGACCTAAGAATTTCTCTCCTGCCTATCTGAATGATATCCAGTATTTCACAGTAAAGAAATAACTTGTATGTCAGTATTAAGCAGAGGTTATGATAAAGTTGGCACTAGTTTTGAGAGATGTTTACATTATAATTACGGCAGTGGAAGTGTAGTTTGAGAAAATGATCATAAAATGCTGAAAAAATTGAAAAAAGTTTTGAAAATAGAGGAACAACCATGTGAAAGATAGCAGCCCCAAAAACTGAGTCTCAGCAAGAGTTAATAGAAATATCACAGCAATAAGGCAATTTACACCATATTTGCTCAAACAAATCTTAGAAGCACAGGGTATCAACTCCCAGTGAATAGCCTGGTACAGCAATGGAAAAAGGCAGCAAGACCCTGGGAGAAACCACTCCTCAGGTATGTGCCGAACATGATTGAGAGTCAAAGAAAATGAAAAGTTGCCTGCAACTCAACTAGGAAATGTTTCCTTAAGTAAAAGATCACACCAAGCATGTGACAAAATCAAAAGATCCCACTAAGTGTTTTTATTTTTAGCCTGGCTAAATATGCTGTTTGAAAATAACCCCCTCACTCTCTCAAAAAAATGTGCAGGGAAAGAGGGAGCAAGTGACTTGATTCTTCTGCAGAACAAAACCTGCCATTGAGAGCAGCCTGCAGTTCCTGCCTTTGGAAATGAAGGCTGTCAGAACTGGAAAAAGCAGATGAAAGATAAATCCAGGTCCTGTGATAAAAGGACCTTGCATGAGAAAATGAAAAAATAAGGTTCTTCCTGATATCATGATGCACCCACATTAGAGAGGAAAAGAGGTATGGACACAAGTTACAGCAATCTGCCAGCAGCATCGTGACACTTTGACCAGTGTTACTGAAATAACACTAAAATAACAGCCACTTGTTCAGAGTTTTAATGCTTCTGGAAGTTTTCTCTAGCTGCTAGCCCACACAAGACAGAAATCCACAGTAACCTCAATACTAACAAGTAAGACTTGTTAAGCCCTCATATGCTGTGTCACAAAACAGTAATACAAATCTAACACTTTAATACAACATATATATATATGCATTTGATACTAAGCACATTTACATATTTAAATTATCCTACTACATTAACAATGCTATAGATACAATATTTGGTAAAAAACAACTAGCATGGTTAAGTCTTCAAATTTGGTACTGTCTTTTGAGCAAGTGTAAAACAGAATAGAAAAAGTTTCAATGTGAAGAATAAAGTGTATTTTAACATATGCAGCCAAATCTGCTGTGTAATACATATCATGTATGCTGACATGTATACAAAACCTTGCTGTAAGAAAAGGTACTGTAAATCACTATGTTTATAAGAAACTGTACAGTAGTACAGTTTCCCATTGCACTATAGTGATTGTTTTTAAAAATTAACAGTGGCATCCTTGTCTTATCCTTCAGAAATCAGAAATAATCCCTCCTTAAAAAGTGACCTTTTTAAAACTGTATGTACTAGAAAATATACAACTCTACAATAGGAAGAGGTTAGAAAAGTTGAATACTGTGGAAAAAAATTTATTAGTCTATACAAGTCTTCTGAAACAAACCATCGTCTTTGTTACAGTAAATTCAAGTGAATACTCATTGCAATATTTTTTTTTCCATACAGAGATCCAAAAGCTCTACAACTTCCCATTTAGTATCTGCGACAGGAAGTTATATTTCGGGACAAGTAGCCACACAAAGCAGACGTGATACAGATCTTCATAGCCATAGTGAGCTACAGTTTGAGCTTAAGTTACATTACAAACATTTAGGAAAATTAGGTGTCTACTGAGGTGTGGTAAATTGAGTCACAATAAAAGAACAAACATGTCATTCAAACTCATCATCAAAATGAAGACTTTTTGTGGCAGGTCTAGAGAAGACTGCATTATAAAAACCTAGTGTGCAAGAGTATCATGAATGTAGTATATAAATATCAGAGGATTAAAACTCCAGTTAAGCAGTCAACTGAAGCAATGATTAAAAAGAAAAATAAAGGAAGAAAAAAAGGGCATTCTCCAGCTTTGCAAAGGAAGCTTTCAAAGCATCTCTTCAAAAAGGTGATGAAACTAACTACGGCCTGGGCCAGTTCATATTTTAGACAGCTTCTCAAAGAAAAATTCAGCATATTCATGTAGAGAACTGTATAATCATGCTGTTTGTAATACCATAAAAAAAGCATTTACTAGAAGAGATGAAATGTAGTGCTTATAGCTCACATCGTTTTGGGAATTTCTGCATACTATATTGTTCTATAATTTCAAGAGTATTTAAAAATGAGACAAAAAGCAGACAACGCAGTAGTGTCTATGTGTTAAATGAATTTGTTTAGAGTAGTTACATGATGAATGTATGAGCAAAAAAATCTGGGTGCACTTTTTCTTGCACATTATTTATGCTACTTATAAAACCCTGAAGATTGCAAATTGGGCATGCTTACCATAGTGTTTTCAAACTGGAGAAGCTGCAGAACATTTTTTCCTACAAGTGTTCACTGCCATGTTACAAAACAAATATGTGCAAACTGCAAGGTCCCTAAAAATAGCACTTAATGAACTTATTTACAGAAAGATGTCACTATCTGTTTAAATATGCAAAGAAAAAGCTTCCCAAAGTTTATAACATAGAGCAGTATCCACCACATGCTCCTCCTCCATATCGTTCTTCCTTGTTTGTTAACTTTACACCTCTGTTTTGGCTCTCACTTTCCCACAGTCCAGGAGTCTGAATGATTTTTTCAACAAGTTCTTCAAAGGCACACTGTACACCATCACATGTTTTTGCACTTGCCTCTGGAGAAGGGATGCAAGAGATCACATGTTAGCACATTAGGTTCCACCAATAACTTGCTCAGCAGTTCTTCTTTCAATTAACTCAACCTACAACCTTGAGTTATTCACAACTTCAAGGATCAGTATAGACACATGCAACTGGAATGTGAGACTTATTAACAAGCTGTACACAATCATAAGTTCCAGTATCTTCCTGATTAGTATAATTTTAGCAAGTTTAACAGTTAAGAAATCCACTATGTTGCAGGAGACAACACTACTTACACATTACATTCTACAGCAATGCAACCACCACAAATGTAGCAGATATGCAGACTCATACTGCCACATAAGGCAACACCTCAAAGACCCTCCTATAAAAAAAGGTTTCCATGGTGAACATCATTGGACCACTATACCCCAGTTTTATTTTTATCCACTTGGTATAAACACGTGGAAAGCATTTCAGTAGAAAGGAACAGAGGGTCTACCACCTTAAGATGTCTGATGAATTTGCCACTACTCCATTACTTCAGTTCTCCACACTGATCAGAATCCCAGTACAATCAGATCATAAGCGGCAGGAACTCTGTAGCATGTGGTTCTAATTTCATGAGTATAGCTCATCCAGCAAAAAAATATCTCATTCATTTTACAATCTCATTCAGGATCTTTAGTTAAGTCCAAGAAACCTTTGTTCACAGGACATACTATGAAAGCACAAAGACGCCATCTGTAACTGTTCAGTTCTATGGTAAGATTGCCCTGCTCTTCTACAAAGCTCTATCATACCTAGTTTAATTTTACACATAGTAAGTCTCCTACTTCTCCTCATCTTCCATGTCTTTAACACTCCATACTCCAAATTCAAGCTTCCTCCATTTCCACATCTGACACCGAAGCCAGAAAAAAATACAGCAAAGTACTAAACAAAGGTGTATCAGTGATCAGAGAAAACGAACACAACCCGAAGTGCAGGAACTCTCAAGGAACTATTTTGCCACTGCAGTCATCCTTTAAAATAATCCTTGCTGTTGCTTAAACGAAAAGGGTAAACTTGTGCATAAAGAACCATTTATCACCACAAGTGTTTGACTCCAAGACAAATCTCATTTTGCAGCAAGACAAACACCTTTCCTACGGTCATGATTTTGTCACTATTCCACCCCACTCACCATTTTAAGTTACTGACATTACAGTGCTATTTTAACGCGAATTTCCATCAAGTATCTTTGCTAAATTGAAAGCCAGCCACTAGTATTATTTTTCCATCTTTCATTTTGCTACTGTTATTAATTCAGCAACTAGCTCCAGAACATCACACAAATAACAAAAGCTTCAAAAAAACGCGGAAAAAAAAAAAAAACCCACAGGTCCTGTCAGACCACAGCAGGGCCAGTACTCCATCCTTAATCCTTATGCATCTCAGCATGCTTAGCTACAGCTCAACTTGAGATCTACCGAGGTAGAGATGACCTTAAGATGAGAATACCCATGACCCTTGTAGCTACTGCAGCTGAGTAGCATTAATTAGACTGCATTTTTAAAGACTATCAAGAATACAGTAGTAGTAGTTTTCATTACGTAACAGAAAAGAAAAAAAAATCAAGATTATCTTTGCAAATATCTGTAACATACCTATGAATAACATGGAATGTTTTCTTGCAAATTTGAGACCTTCATTTCTGTCAACTTCACGGTTTTCCTACAATAAGACAAAGTATTAATATGTACTATGACCAATATACAGTAACAGACTATTTGTCACAACTAAATTCAGTTTACCTTATCAATCTTGTTTCCGACTAGCATTTTAACTATGTCATTCCTTGTGCAGTATGTTTCCAATTCATTTAACCAGTTATCCAGCTTGACAAAGGTATCTCTTCTTGTGACATCATAAACTGAAAGATATCAGCAACATTATTTTGCAACTCTTTCCCCAACACACACAGCTTTCATTACAAACTAAACAAAAAATGACAGCTTTCTGAACAGACCTAAACAAAGAGGAGTTCCACGGACTCCAACAATCACTGATGACATTAATGTTGAGCAAATTTAATATTGAGTGATCTTATGTTCAAAGAGGAATTTGTGTTTATACAACCAGGTTTTCAGGCTAGAGACTATTATTCTCCAAAGAATTATATGCTTGTAGGCCTGTGGTGCAGCATTCCTACTAAAAACAATATTATGTATAAGATATGCCAGAAGGATGACAGTTCTCTGCATCGAGTCTCCCTCTCACTTGTGGTAATTAAGACTTGTGTAAGGCTGCTGCTGTGTTGTGGATCTCACTGAGCAAGCTGGTTTTTTTGCTATCACCTGGCCCTCAAAAATCCCAGTGAACTACTGAACCTGAACCCTAGTACAGGTTTCTCAGTATTTTAGTGTTTCAATCTATTTAGTACTGTGTAAGGTATAAGTGGTAAGAAAAGTTATGAGCAGAAACTGCAGACAAAACACCAAATCTTGTTACCTTAAAAACTACCATGTGATTATCTACATTTACAGCTAAAATAGAATTTCAATCTATTTTTTTTCCGTCATATTATTTCCCATGACCTGGCTAACAAAATGTTGGCTGAAACCAAACCTACAAGTTGGTTTGAACACATTAAGGTTATCTTTAAGAAGTTGTTTAACATAGGCATAAGCAGCAAGGAAAAAAAAAAAAAAAAAATCAGAGAGCAATTTCAGCAGCAGAGCTTTCAGACTCCCAAACTGTATTTACTTACTGTTAGGGCTCTCAACAAGTAGTAGCAAATTAAGAGCCAGCAAGAGAAAGTAAATGATTTAACAAGTATCCCTTGCTATACTTGGAAGACAAGGGACCTCAAAGCTAAGAAACAGTACACACAAAATACACCAGAAATAGTTTCATGAGTTATTTCAAGATAAGAACTTAACCAGACACAGTAATTGTAAAACCAGACTTATCAAAAATACTCACCAGAGGCAGCTTAAAAAAAAAAAAAAAAAAAAAAAAAAAAAAAAAAAATCTAAAAACCACAATCTTCTCTGCCATTAATTTCTTTAACCCCTCAATTCTAGCAATGAAAAAAGCAGAACTTCAGAGCTCAGCACACAGTAATAGGTTCTCATATACAAAAGATGTATTTCATTATAAAATTGCAATTATGGGGTTTGGCCTGGTTTTCTTCCACTAACTGGAGCTTTTTATACTCCCAAGTTCTCTTTTCTAAGTGATTGTGACAATGTAATACCCCTCAGTACAGAAAAGCAAATAGGCAAAAAAAAATATCAGATTCCAGAACATTCATTAGGAAAATGGAATAGGGGAAGGAAAAGAGAAGCCTGCATACGTGCCCATAAAGAACACTCTCTGAGGACAAATGAAGAATCTTTTAACTTTAGGCTTACTAAGCACAAGGGAAAAGCAGAGGTTATAAAATAGAGTATGAGGTCTAAATAGTAAATGGACAGCTCCAACCTATCCACTTTAAAAACGTCACACTAAATCATTGTTTCTCAGACTGGGGAGAAAGATTGCATGACAGAGGTCAGGTATCAAGCTCAAGATACTTTTATGTCAGCTTCTGAACGCACCAGCTTAGAAAAGAGTAATTTTTATTACCAATTAGATATTGCAGAGAGATTACACAGTTCATATTACTCAAATAGACTAGAAAAAATCACTAAGCATTATTCAAAATAGCATGTGAAATTATACTTACCTAGGATAACACCCTGTGCACCTCTATAGTAACTGGGAGTTAGTGTTCTGAACCGCTCCTGACCTGCAGTATCCTAAAAAGCCATCCAGAAAGTTCTATTATTCAAAATTTGAGCAGGATTTAGTGTAGCTCTCATTCTGCTTCTAACAAATACACAAAATAAGCTTCAAAGTCATTTAGAATTTACGATTAGCACAATAACTGAGTTTATAAACCCCTCTGCCATGTTACTGCACAACAGCTCTAGATCCTATGTAGCCTGCCCTGGGAAACAGCTTTAAACTGTTAAATGTAGGACTATAAGACATAAACAGGACTATAGACCAAAGAGGTGGTTATTTCTGCTGAAGTAGTTGCTTTGTGGCTTGCATAACTACATAAAGAAGCACAGCTGCAGCATTAGGTTTAAGATTTTGTAACAAGCATCACAAACTGCAGGAACAAAACTAGTTCCCCGACTTTAAACAGTATTATCTACGTTTGACTCAGAGCCAGTGTAATTGCATTCAACATGTCACAACAGAGGAGATTAGAGTCTTCCTGTTTAAATTTAATTAACACCATCAAATACTTAGTGTCAAGAGTTCTACAAAAACAAGAATGGTGACGTCCTTTCCAAGGCTAAGCTACAGGGCAAGCCATCCCAATACTATGTATGTTGCAGACTTTAGCAAAGCCTTCCACAGCTTCCACAGCTACAAGCAGATTACTGCCAAGCCTTTCATTTTTGTCAACTGATGTCATCTTTATGAACACAAATGTAAAGGGAACAAACAATCCCATAGCCTTTGCAACACACATAACAGTGCAGGTTCAAAATGGTCCCCTGGCAAAGGGTCAAAATATCCAAACTAGACTTTGCAACTTCCTGCAACTCAACCTCAGTGTCGAACTGGTTTGCTGTCATGGTACAATTTTACAAACTTTTCTTTGAAAAGTGACCTCACAGAACTATTTCTTCTTCTGAAGAAAACTTATTCATCAACAAGATAGATAAACCCTAGAAGACTCCTATGTAACAATTTCTGCCCCCTTATTGCTCATCATACTGCTACCAAGCTCTGCCACCCCATGTCTTGACGTCTCTGAAGTTCTTGCAATATTTTTCCTTGTCAAACCCACGAATATCTGTGAGGATTTCTGCTGTCTGCATGTCTTCTGTTTGTCACTATAGACATGGCACATCCTCAAAGCAAAGGAAATATTCTAACACAAACTTAATGTTCCACTACTTCTTCCCAAGCAGGAAAGGTCAGATATCCTGATAATACAAGAATTAACGTTTTACTACAGCCTGCTACAACAAGCTATACTTCAGTTAAAATGCTTAAAATACATTTTAAGTTATACAAATATGAAAGTCAGTCAGCAGGCCAGAGAATCTTAAAATAAATAAAACAGCAAATAAGTTTGTAAGTACTTTTTCCATCCTTGTCATGAATTCAGAAGTGCTACTTTCAACTACAGTTGAACCTCAACCATTCTAAGGCTGACACGTTACCACTCCCTCTTTCAGTTGTATCACTTAAGTAAAACTGAACTCAACTATACAAAAGCCTAAATAACAGGTTTACTGACACTATTTCTCAGACTATTAATATACTATTAAGTTTTGTCCAAAATGCTTTTTTAAAATGCTTTAAAAATTGACAATTAGAGAGAAGAATGAGTTGCACTGCAAAGTCTTAGATTATTAATCACAATACTCACTCTCCTCAAATACTCTATTAGGGATATGGTAAAGATGCAGTATTGGGCAAACCAATCCTTGGAATATGAGCAATGACTATGCACTTAAAAAAAAACTTTAGGAATGACCACATTCAAATTTGTAAAGTCATATCAATTTAGTACCCTTTCATCTCTTCCTGTGTTCTCTCCCATCCAAGTCAGACCCAGAAACACCACTGTGGAATCTGACAGGCAGCAGAATTGTCAACCACAGTTCATTCCACCTTCTGAAGGGTCCAGTACTAACCTCCCACTACTCTAAAATGCCTTCACACTAAATAAATACAAATTGTATACAAGTACAACTACACTACACAAATTATTTCTAAAACAAAGCAACACAACAGGAACTTGTGGGAGGACAGGACAGGGAAACTTACCCATATTGCCAGCTTAGCTTTATTTCCATCAACTGAAATAGTTTTCACCTTGAAGTCCACACCTAGAAGAGGAAAGATATTTTGGTTGCTTGAGCACGTGCCACAAGCATTTATACAACAGGGAAAAAAAACAACAGGGAAAAAAAAAAGCAACCAAACAAAAAATCACCCTGGAAACAAGTTGTGCTTTGATAGGAGGAAACTGTGTAAGACTTGTCTGAACTTTGTTCTCAAAACTCACGATGAAAAACTTTTGCAAAAGGACCCAAAGACATTTTAGGCCATAGACTCAGCAAATATTTTTTTCAAAGTTGATAAAGCAGTGTATTCCTGGAGAAATATTCAAGTCTGTCATTCAAATGAGATAACACGTTTGAGTAAAGAACAGAAAGTTAACCTTTCATTAGCTGTATCTGGAAGTGAGTGTCCTGTCCCTCTTCAGTGCATAGGCAAAACACCTTCTATCCAACGAAAATTGTCTGTCTAGGGGCAGAAGACCTGCATACACTTTTAAATCAAAGCTGATGTTAACACTGACAAAGACATCATTTCAAATTACGCATGAGAAACGCAAATATACTATAATACTGAAGTTTCATCTTGGTTATTGAAAAAGATACCTAAAATTAGCTAAAGGTACCCTAAAAACCATCTTTGAAGAGTGATCAAATAAGAAATAGAGCACACAACATAATTCCAGCATAACAAGTACTTCAATACATGCAAAACACATTCAGGCAAGAAAAGTTGTTAGAACGATCAAGTCTCTGATAATGACTCTGCACAAACAAAAGAAGTGGAGAACTGCAGAGCTCAAGAAAGTCTCACTGAAGTGAGTAAGTAGCAGTTATGTTCTCTACACACTTTGGTGAGTTGCACAGATTTGCTTGTGTGACAAAAGGCAGTTCTGAGCTTACAAGAGTGATGGTTTTAGCCTTGACACCAGAATGCTGGCAGTGCTTTCCACTGTGCTCTGGAAGGCAGCCAGAGGGAAGAGAGTCCTATTCTGTTATGCTCCTGTGTATTGACACCTACTGTCTCTGAACAGCCTCAGCACTGCACACCAACACACTGCAGACATTCAGTCTGGAAGAAACAATCCTGCCACTGTGGCATCTGGGTCAGTGTACCACACCAAATTTATCTCAAGTGCGGCATCAGCTGCAGCACATTATTTGTGTTTTAAATAACTGGCAAGTTAGGCAACTAGGAGTTGCAAGACTAAGTGTAAGGAAGGCCAAACAGCTATGAAACATTAGATGCAAATATAAATATGTATAAAAAAAAATTGCTTCATTCTTAAAAGAATTGCACTGAAAAATCTATGTAGAAGCTCTCATAAAAAGAGCAAGCAAGCAAGCACAAGCAGTTAAGACAACAGACAAAATACTGAGGTATAGTCTGGTAAGATCCTTGTAATAAGCCTCAAGAGAATGCAAGTAAGAGACAGGTGATATGGCAGGAAGAAAGAGCAAGACAAATTCAGTCCAAATGAAGCTATCAGGACTCAAAGTATTTGGTAGCTGAAAGATGCTCGTGCTCCTGCAAATACTACAAGATCATTTGAAAAATATGATCCAAAAAAGAAGCAAAATACAAATTGATGGGTTAGATTTTACTATAAAATCAGACTCATTAGCTGAATGTTTGCACAAGCTACAAAGATAAGACATTTTTATGTCTCAATAGGGCATTGCAAGGGAGCAATAGGCTGCAGTTAAGGCTTTACTCATGAAGTCATTCTTACACATCACATATGCATCTCATCATTGCGCAACCCAAACAAAAGCTACAGCCAAGTCAAACCAGACTGGCAATCAGAATGTACCAGCCACATTATAGGACAAAGGGCTTGCATCTAGGATCTGTCTTCAAGTATTCTGAAGACAGATCTACATCCTTGAAGATATTCAAAAAACCTCATGGAACACTTCCAGCAACACGCTCCAGGTGATCCTGCTTGAGCCTGGCACTGGACCAGACCACCTCCAGAGGTGCCTTCCAGCCTCAATTATAATATGATTTACATAATAGGACAATTATATTTAAGATCTCGCTCAAATACCCATTTTATTTATATTGATATTTACAAATCTTGTCATAAATTTAGAGCTGACACAGTGTCTCTCAATAATATATTCACGAAGAAATGGAAATACTCTAGTCACCTCTCTGCTACAGTCAAATAGTTAAAAAAGGTGGAAAAAAATCTCAGATTTTGTTTGTCTGTTCCCTGTCCAGTTAAAAGGACACACAATACACTCACACACTTTGTCTTACAAACGTCTCCCACACACTATGCCTTAAGACCTTCATAGCTGGGGTCCTTGTAGCTCTACTGCATGATACTACTAACACATCAGCTAGAGGGGTCACATAGCTGTGGTGATCCAGGGTAGTAATTGCTCAGTCTCTGGAGCTTTCCTTCCCTTTTCTGCCAAATGATCATGTATCTTTCAGGTTAGTATAATTCCTTCGGAATTCAAACTCTTAAGTTGTTTCTCTCTTCTGCTCCCTCCACATAAAACACAGACATCTTACTCTGCCAGTAGTAAACCTTGAGGCATTTCTATTTTGTTAGCAATAATTAGGCATCATGAACACTGTTCTGTATTTTGTCAAACCCTGAAGAGGTAGAATTACTTCAGGAAATAATTACTTGGTTTCTCAAATAGTTCACTAATGTCAGTTTGAGGTTGCTAAAGAGGCTACATAACAGCAGCAGAATGAGAATAACCCATTTATAAAGATGGACTAAGTAAGACTGAGACTATTGGTACTTGAAATACTGAAGATGATATAGCTTTTCTACCTTGCCTGCCTGACCCATACAAATGACATATCATGGTAGTAATGTGATTCAAAACACATCCAGCACCAGAACTAGATTAGGGTGCAAGGTTGCCATCTTCATCGATTAGCCTCCTCCAGTCTTGCCTCCTCCTACCCCTCTGCACTCAAGAATCCTCAGGTCCTTTGTTAAAAGCAGTGGAAAGAACAAAAACTGCCCATGCTCCTGTTCTACTGGGTCAGCAACTAACAGGAAGTGCAGGAACAGGTATGCCAGGCATGCAAAGCATCAGTTGTATTTCAGATTTCAGAGGACAGGAGGCTTCCTCATCCTAGAGGATAAGCATAGCAAAGGACCCAATATTCATTATAATTCAGTCCTCATTTTGGTGATTAACTCCCAGGGACAGGCAAAAGCAGGACTGAATCAGCTGGGAAGCAGAGAAAGATAAATTCATACAATATCAAGAATATACAAAAAAAATTCCTTTTACTCCCCCCAGCCTTAGGAAAAAAACTGCTATTGTTTGACATTTTAAGTGTGATGAAAATGAACTAATGAAGACTTATGACCAAAACCAACACGACAACCATGAAGCCAATTTGCTCCAGCTATTCTATCAACCAGTCTATTGAAGGACTCCACACATTATTTTATTTTTTCCTTTGGGCACAAGCTTTCTTGGCAACTCTTCTTGTAACACATGATACAGTTTCACTTGTTTGAGGAAACTTGTGTTTTATGTTGAAGACACCAAATAAAATACTACATTATTTTGCCTACTGTTTAACAGGCATTATTTTGAAGCCATAAAGAATGAGCTTTTATAATTTATGATGATGAACAAACAGGCCAAACTGCAAGGTTTTATCACCAATGCTTTTTCCACCAATGTAACAGCAGTGACAAAAAAGCTTCAGTAGTTTTCAGACTAGGTTTTGATGTATTATAAGAGACACTAATCATGTTAAGATATTATATATGTTATGAGAGAGTAAACTTTCCTCTAAAGTCAGCAAGTTTAAGAACTTAGCAATCAGTTAGACTGAGTCAAAAATTGTTCTCTCACTTCAGCAAGTTATCAGCTATGGTTCTGACCCTGGTTCTGACTCTTCTCCTCACTTAGACTTAACTGTTGCCCTACCCTCCTCACAATGCTCAGTGACCAGCCAAGCTGGATTTGCAAGAGCAGCACCTTGTTTGTATTCATCACTGTAGCACACAGTGATAATGAGGGTTAGCACGGGTAGATGTTTAATTTGAAGCTAATAGAAATGTTAAAATTTATGATAAAATTACACCCATAAAGGAAGTGTTGGAGGCTGAGGTGTCTAGAAGATATTACAAGCACAGAGATCGATGCACCTTAGATATTAAATAAGAAGATAACCCATAGACAGAACAAAAGTCAAAATAATCAATGTGTATTACTTACATAAGCAAATTTTCCTTAATCATAAACAATACTGGACTCCTTTTGCAGGTATTCAACTTAATTTAGAGGCCAAAGGCCACTCTCAATGTTCATCTTATGCACAGTTAGAATAGGTGCCCAGGGAACCAGCTATGCACCTCCAAATAATAACGCGGTTTAAGTATTGCTATTAAGTCTCACACAAACCACAAAGCCTCATTTCAATAACTTTAGGTCAATACTGCATAGAGAACATTTTCTTGTACAAAATATAGCTGAAGATGGAAGCAGTGACACAGGACTATGTGAAGATGTTTATTTACTTGAAATGATTTTGAATTAGGAATTGTATCCACAAAGCATGAATTAGCAATTATTTCCTCATGGTCTACACTAGATAAAGGAAAGCAGCAGCAATCTGAATGAGTGTTTTGTCCTTTCTGGAGAAAAATTAAAACAGTTCTTTTGCTGATGAAGCATCAAGTTTAGGCTTGACAGCACTTGAAAGCTACCATCAGAAGTTCAATAACAAAGCTCTGAAATTTTGGCACTGCCCTACTAGCCAGGCCTACAAAGCTGGATAACACACAGGCCAAAAAAAAAAAATCACCATCCAAGTAGAGATATCTCCGAGTGAATTTCAGTCTTTTCTGAAGTTATAATCTTCAGAACAAAACAATGATCTTTGGGTTTCTATAGAAATTAGCACATAGCAACACACTGATTGCAACTAGGCCACTGGATAGCACTGCATCAGTAACATCAGTTGGATTTTTTATTCTTTAGAACCATCAACCTCCACACTTAGAAAGTTACATAACATTATCAAGAAAGTCTTAGGAGTTCTTAGCAGCATATGCTCATTTATTGTCTTTGCAAAGATGATTCTCCCATCTTAACATGCTTATATCAGTGATTCTCAGATGGTAGCCGGAGACAACAGAAGCTATTTAAAGATACAAAGTGAGAGAAGGCTGAACAGAGAGTATTAAGGAGTCTCTTACGAACTGCCATTCTGTGTCCCATATGAAACCACACCCTCACCTAACTTAACTAACATTAATAACAAAGATCAATCTATTCACTTCTCTAAAGCAGTTAGGCAGTGCTGAGTGTTTGCCAACATCTGAACTTTCAGAACAATGTGAAACAAAGTTTTAGCTTGAGATGCGCTGTGTTGAAACAATTACCACTCTTTTCTACTATTTTAGTAATTTGTTTGGCACAGATGGTTGCACAATGTTCTCTGAAGTTTCATTTTTCCACAGCCAGATCCATACTATACCCTGCATTCTGCATGACTCCCTTCAAGCACAGTTGATATCACTGTTGGTAGGTATCATATCAAAATAGTCATAACACATCACTCTTCTTAGCAGCACTAAATTCTTGGCTCTCTTCCATATTTCTTAAAGTCCAGCTGATTATTAAGTAGGAGAGGAAAAGCCACATTGGAATTTCCATCTTACAGAAAGAAAACAGAGGCCACGCAGAGCAGCCCAGTACATCACAGTAGTCTTTGGAGCTGCACGAGCCAAAATCCTTTGTAAACAAGTCCTCTAAGGTCCTCTTCAGGTAGCTACACAGGTATCACAACAAAATACCGGGTCTGGACAGCAATATTACTATTCATAGAATCACAGAATGCCTGGGGTTGGAAGGGACCTCTAGAGGTCATCTAGTCCAAGCCCCTGCACACGCAGGGTTTCCTAGAGCATGTGGCATAGGGTGGTGTCCAGGTGGGTTTGGAAGATCTCCAGAGAAGGAGACTCCACCACCCCTCTGGGCAGCCTGTTCCAGTGCTCTGTCACCCTCACTGTTAAGAAATTCTTTCTCAAGTTCCTGTGGAACTTTTTGGTGCCTCAATTTGTGGTCGTTTCCTCTAGTTCTGCAAGAGACCTAGAGCAGCTCTTACACTTCAATTTCAGCCCAAAATGCTGACCAACACCGAAGTGCAGTTTGTTCTACTAACTCTGTTCACTCAGAACTTTCACCCTTGTGAGGAAGGGTGACATTAATATCTGCTTAACATATACATCTGCTTTCCCAGTTAGGACAGAGTTTTGCATAAGGAGATAACTGAGGAAAAATTATAGTCAGGTACAGTCAATACTCCATACTAATTAGCACTGCATACTAAAACTGAGCCCACAGCATTCTTTTCTTAAGGAAGCACAGACACGTCTGAAATTCATTACCAGTTGAGCAAGAGTGAACAAGCTACAATTTTGTACTGAACTTGGTATGAATAATCCTCAAGCAGCATCAGCACATACTTACCAATTGTTGCTGCAAGTTCTGGGTCAAATGTATCATCTGTGAATCGCAGCAAAAGGCTGAAAGGGAGTGGAGAAAAATAAGATTTGGTATTAGAATACCAGGCATTTTGTTATCGCATCATATCCATCACGTAGCAGAAGTATGTATACTACAAGTCTGAAAGTAGACGAATCAGAAGTGGGAACAGAATATCAAATAGCTAAATAAAAGATAGGCCTCAGTATGCTATGACTTCTTTCCTGTAAAATCCAAGAAATTGAATGCAATTATTACAGTAGCCGTGCTCAGTTAGAAGGATCTGGACCTTTTCTTCTACCATCTACTGCTGAGTACGTGTGTCTATGAAAAAAAAAAAAACCCAAAACAAACAAAAAAGTAGCACTCATGTTGTCAGATCAGCTGCCCAGAACAGTCCTATGATCAGCTTCTCAAAGTGTTTTGCTTCTATCAGATTCTATTTTTACCCTTCTAGAATTTAGTACAGAAGAAAAGCCATTTTTTGGCTCCATATCACCTCATGTAGTATTTCTGTAAGCTCATATAGTGTGCCGTATGCTCAGGCTAAAGAGTAGCTTGTAAAAATCCTAAGGGTTATCCTTACCAAAAAAACTCAGAGAAGTTTAACAGTAGAAATAGCTTGCCACTGCTTTAGAAGTTTGTACCCTTTCTGCTCCAAAGGATACACACACACACACAACATCTCCCCTGTGCACACAACATCGAGATATATTTGCCACCAGTATAAGAACAGGTACAATTAAATATAGACATAGCACATTATAGCAATAATGTCCTTCTAAAAAGTGCCCAATATAGCTACCGTACTTGTGACAAATATATACATTCTGTATGTATATATGTATACATTCTTAGTACTTTTTTTTTAAATAATCACCAATCTTATGTGTTGGTGACAACTGCACATTATCACATAGCAAAGAGCAGCTTGCTATGACTACTGACAGCCTCTGTTCATTTTAAGGCTGGAGAAACGAAAGAACAGGCCTCTGTGGGGTCTTCCTGTGTTTTTTTGTGTGTTTGTTTTGTTTTCCCTCTCCCTCATCTTTTTTTGCAAGCTCATTTAGTAGCCAGTTATTTTTAGCACTTGGCCACGGTATTGCACCTCCAGAAACATGGCTACTGAGCTTTCTTTGCTTCAGTATGTCTGGACTATAATTCCAAACTTAACCACAAACCATTCAAGAATCCACTAAAAGCAGCAGCCAAAATTAGTTTTATTTACTCAAGAACAGTTTAAAAAGATAAGACCCAGAGAAATACAGGCAAAAAGGTTTTATTCTTCTTTAATTTGCAAACGATCGTAACAGGATACCACTAAAGAGCAGCTATTTTTACTTACAACTAGAATTAGTGTCTCAAATCAGACAAAACACAGAGCCCTCATACTACCATGGAATATACTCTCTGGGACTAAAAGTAAGACAGCATTTGGATCAAGACTCAACCAAGCACTAGGCCAGACTTACACCAATTTAATGTCTGACCCTACCTAGGCAAGGAACAGCGAGCCAAAACCAAGAACAGTTCCCTATTAAAAACCAAGCTCCTCTACCTGAATAGCTATAGCGTCAGCCTCTCTAAAGAGTTTTATTTCTTCTACATAAAGGTAAAATCTCTTTTTAAAATGTTTGTTATAAAGAAATAAGTACGTAACCAGAAAGAAAAGTTTTGTGCATACTACCTAGAAGAAAAAAGAAAGAAAAAAAAAAACCATGTACTGCCACATATACAAGAGATGACCTCATCTAGAATAAATTTGCTCAAGTCACATCTGATACCAAGACTATTACAGCAAATTATCAGCTCTGTTGGTAACACAAAGTACTAAGTTGGAGCCTTTTAATGAATACATGATTTCTTAATTCAGAACCTCCATGCTACTTAGGACCACGGCAGAAGACTCAGATTGCTGATATACAACATCAAGCTTAATGTGAAAACATTAAACCTGATGTGAATTGTGTGTTATATTCCCAGATGCACTCTTGCATTTGAGTCTCACTTCCCTTAGAAGTACCTACAGCACTATCAAAAAGAGAAAAAAAATACTAACAACCGACCAAAGAAAAAAGGCAGATTTAGACACAAGTCAGGAAAAGTGCATAAAATCGACCTTTAAGTACTTGGGAAACAGTGCAATCAGTCAGCAGAGAGGTCGGTGGCAGGATTACTGTGCTCCTTATCTTCCTTGTATTCCCCTGCCCCCTTCTACCCGCCGCGGGGCGGCAAGTGCGACTATTTATACACTCTTATGTGCGCACGTATATGCGGGAGAACCAGGCCCGCCCCTACGCAGGCGTCTTTCCAGAGCGTAGGGCCCTGAAGCAGGCCTGGAGGGCCCCCAGCAAGGCCGGCCCAGGGCTCCGCCGCCTCTCGGCTCCCAAGCGAGTCAGCGCAGCCCCGCTCCGCACCAGGGCGGCGGAGGAGGAGGAGGCCGAGAGTCCCGGCGGAGGAGGAGACCGAGAGTCCCGAGGCCGAGCGGGGCGGCGCGGAGGGGCCGCCGCGGGGCCTGGCTGCGCGGCTGGGCCGCTCCCGCAGTGTGTGGGGGTCTCCGACGCGGCCTGGGCCGGGCGCGCGGGACCGGCCGCCCTCACCTGGACTTGCCGACGCCGCTCTCGCCGATGATGAGGATCTTGAGTGTGGTCAGCACGTCCTCGTCCATCCCGGCGGCGGCTACGGCGCGCCCGGCCCGGCCCCACACCGAGCGGCTCCGCCTGCGCCTGCGCGCCCCTGCTCGCCGCCGGCGCCGCGCATGCGCCGCGCGTGCCCCAGGTGTGCCAGAGAAAAACAGCCCCGCCCTGCGCGCCGCGCATGCGCGCGGGCAGGTCGCCGCCTGACAGCCGTGGGTGGGGTGGGCTCAGAGGGCGCATGCGCGCGCGGAGTAGGGTGGTAGGGTGGGCGTCTCTGTGCCCGATGTGGGGGGTAGGCGAGTTTTGGGTTGATCTGCCCGTTTCTCGATTATTTTCCGTTCTGCTAATCCCTAGGCCTACCAGAGCCTATGGATTATGCCTCTTAGTTACACATGTCCCTGGGGAGCTGCTGGGGCACCCATGGGAAGGTGGGTGGGTGGTTGATGGTGGGTCTCTTCATAGTGGGTCATTGGTGTCCCTGCATTGCCTCTGATCCTCCTCATGGCCTCTGATCGTGCTCTTCAGAGCTGCTAGACGAGAGCTCACAGCCAAAACAGCGGAGATGCCTCACCACCAGCCACCCCGGGTCCAGCGGCTTGGACCGGATTGCATACAAATCTGTATCGTGTGGGGTTTTTTTCCAATGTAGCACTTCTTGGGATATCGCTGACAATGCTAATTTGCTGCCTGTCTCTACACCCCCTTTTTATTTTCCATCACGTACATCTGCTGTCCTTTGAGGATAATAATTTGTTTCCAGGTAAACAGGGACATACTATGAAGTATGTCGTCTTTCTGGACGTACTTCATTGCAAAAATGATGAAAACGAGAGTGGGAAGTGATAACCCCTAAGAAGCACTTGCTTGGTAAACACACTTGCACAATATACCTGTATTTCTTAAAAGTGTTTGTGAGACGTACAGACTAGTGCATCTCAACTGCACCAGTATTGCTGAGGGGAGTTCTGGAAAGATAGACTGTAAATAACGTGCAAAAAATGCACGTTGCAGAACGTTGCTGAATTCCTTATTATCCTTTAAAAATCTACAATGCTGTTCTAAAACTCATTCCAATGAGAAAGCCACTTTGGCTAAGCACCTATTACGGGCTCAAAGCCAGTAAAACCTCATTTAAAATTAAGCAAATACATGTTTCATATGGGTCTGAAATTGTACTTGGTCTTTGCTAAGGTTTTTGGCCCAACTAGACTGTCTCTTTCCATCTCTGAATACTACCTCTGTGGCCTACATAAAATGTCTTTTTTATTCACACCAAATAAGACACACCAAGCCGTGTCAGCATTTTGCAAAAGGCAGGTGTATTTGTGAGACTACAGTTGCTTTTGTGGGAACGATGGCTACAGAAGACATAATTTTCCTAGTAAAATAGTGATTTGTGTAGTAAACACTTCCGGACCACTTCTTCCACTCTCGGGATCAGCTCTCCTCCTTCATTTACCTCAGAAGCCTAACTCCTAGAATGTATACAATAACAATAATAATTATTATTCTCTTAGATTATGTTGGCATATTCCATAATTAAACATATGCAAATAGCTGGCTATGTTTATACCAGAACTGTGCCTGTTTATTAGTAGAAGTCTGAGATTTGTTGAAGGTGTGATTGAGTTCTCATGGGGTGGATTATGTTTTATAGTCATACAAAAAAATCAGCATCCATACCCTCTAATTTAGCAAAGTAAGTATTCTGCAAAGGGTATTGAATCCCTTGAAGTCATAGGATATTTGTTTTCTGTGGTCTCATTTTTCTTTTTCTATTAGGATGCTGTAGAATGCATCCACTCAGTGTGGATATTGATCTTGACTCGGGTTGTAATTCTTTATCTTATTCAGAATGAATGGCATCCATATCCTTGAACTTAATGATGAACACACAGAGGAAAGTAACCATCTGCCCTCCATGAAGAGTTGCATGCTCATGCTTGTGGATCCAGTGCCTTAGACCCTCCTGAGCATGTCCTTTTGAGAACAATTTTTGCTTTGTGTTGTCCTTCAGATGGAACTAGGTGGTCTTCTCACTCTGAGATTGCATCTGTCTGCCGCACGGTTTTCTGTTTTCTGTCCATGTTCCCTATTTTAACCCCAGAGAGGCAGCAATATTGTGCATATATCATCCCTATTCCAGGGCCACTGCTGAGAGAAACAGATGGTAGAAAACTAACACAACTGGTTCCAAGTCAGCTCCTCCCCTGTGCTGTCCCTGTGTGTTGGGAGAAGGGGATGAAATTAGCATTTCTGAGTTTCCTTTCATGTGTTTATAGCCTTGAACAAAAGTCTTCTAGTCCCTGGCCAGATCCAGACTGAAATGGAAAAGTGTCTGTTCCATCTGCCCTAGAGCAAATATGTGAGCTCACTGTTCCTGATATTATGATTACTTGGGGATGTTGCAAAGAAAAAACAAATCTTAACTGTGTTAGCTCCTCTGACTATGTTTTCAGTATTGAAATTCCCTACCCATTCTGTTAGGAACTTGGCCCAGCTTCTGTCACAATTCTGTTTTTCAGATCTTGGAGCATCTAGATTTTATGGTATTATCAGAGTCCCTCTAGATTAAGTCAAAACATCCCATAGTCCTAACATGTTTTCCACAGTCACCTGGCACGACCTGACCATCTAACCCTTATGGTTTAGCCTTCCAGCTCTAAATGCAGCATCTCTCAGAAAAAACACTCATTGGTAATAACACGGTGTTCTGACATTCAGGCCAGCAGGTTGCAGCAGTATCTGTGAAGAGATTTATATACTTTAAATTGTAAAATGAAAGTATTTGCAACTTGACAGTATTAGCAAGACCTCCCAAACTAGTATTTATATGAACAGATAACGCTCCTTTGTCCCAAAGGGCTACCTATGTCTACAAGCAAGGGGCCAAAAGAATGAAGGAGATTTGCAGCAGATCCTTGGTGAAAAATGTTGTTCGTTTTCTCCCCTGTCAAAGGGTTTTGTAACATGGAAATGGCAGATGAGAACCAGCTGAGATAAAGGTTGTAGCCCTTTTGTTTTCAGCGGTATCCTTGAAGATGAAAATGTCTTTGGGTGTGAGTACCTGCTATTGGTTTTCTCAAAAGACGGGGGGCTATTCCCAGTCCCTCTGCTGGAGCTGGGATCCGTAAGGAGGGGGTCGCTGGAGTTGGTGCATCCACAGGGCCGTATGCAAGCTGCGCTGTGCGGAGCCCTGGGCTGGGCTGGGCCATAGGCTGCCCCTGAGAGCGCGGTAACCACCAGGAAGGCTCTCAAACCAACTGGTTGCTGCTCAGGTAGCTCCCGTGTAAGCTTAGCAACAGAGGAGTGAGTCAGGAGCTGTAACGTGAGAGACACCGGAGATGAACAACAAAGGCCTCCCTCAGCCTGTTTCTGGGTTTAAAAGGCTCCTCCAATGCCTTGGCCAGCTCACTCAAACCATCGTCCACATGGGGAAAACTTAAGCAGGGTAAATAAGATTTACTGTGCATGCTTGCGGAAACAGCGAGGTGGACTTGCCAAGGAAGCTGAAGCCTGGTGTTTTCTCTGGCAGCACTGGATAGCTTAGCGTGAGCTGGACATGTCGTGGTGGTAGAGGGGCTACATAACTCCATGGCTTTGCTCCTTTCTCTTTCATCACCATGCACCATGGCAAGGCAAGCCAGGCCTTGAAACTCTGTTCACATGTTTGCATATTCTACATGCAATAGTCTGGAGGAGTTACGTCTGCATGAGCCAAATTCTGTAATTCCTTGGTGCTTGCAAAGCTTTAGTCAGCTATGCCGGCTATGCACAGAATCCAAAAGCGGAGATTAAGTCCAGGCAGTTCAGGAGGAGGCTGATAGCAATCTAAAGGACTTCTGTCACAAGGAATCATCTTGCAGCCCCATTGCTAGGTTGTGAGAATGGCCCCTACGTTATCCTGGCAATCAGTCAGGAGTTATGACTCACACACAGATGGACAAGAATCATCTCTAAGGTTATTAGTCCTTCCTAGCAGAGGTGACGCACACACATACGCACACACTCATCCTTTTTGTCTTCTTAGTGCAGTAATAATATTTGCAAAGTTGTAAACGTGACAATACGTGTGTGTGTCACACTCAAGGAAGTTCCTTTTCTGTGCATCAGCCTTCAGCACAGTGAGCACGTGGGTATGATTTCACATTCAGCAAATAAGAGGAAGGAATGAAAATGCTGCAAAGTTTCTGAATTCTGGGCAGAACTTCTCTGGAGACCAAGGTGTAATGTAAATGATGCTGCTGTGTGTGGGCACTCCTTTCCTAAAGGATCTGGCCCGTTTGGGAAGCGGCTGCGTAATAGCGGTGCTGTCACCACCCCGGCAGCACCCAGCGCTGGGCACTCCCGGCAGCTCGGCCGCTCAGTGCCTCTTCACTGAGTGTCTGTGAGCAGCAAAGGGGATTTAAGAATATAAGCACATTAGCTCGGAGCATTTTAAAATACACTGTTTATAACTGACACAGTTTCAAAAAGTGGATTACATGCAGTGTCGGGATTATAACATGCAAGAGTCAGCTATTTGGGGAAGAGCACAAAAAAAATGTTTTTCAACCATGGAAAATGCTAAGGTCATATTTAACATTGATATAACTGAGTAATCTTTTCAGAGAAAAAAAAGAAATATTTTGAAGATCATTAAATGAGCCTAACATAATGACTGAAGGGATTTTGTTTGCTGCAGATAGGACTTAGTGGCATGCTTTCAAATGTTGCTGTCGTACTGAATACCACACACCACATCTTATTTGTTTGCTTGAAAACTGGACAAAAAGCTACTCACTTCTCAATTCCTCCGTTCAAATGAATTGATTAATCATTGAATCTCAGCTAGTATAAGCAGTACTCTTAAAAATGATGTCTCTGTCTTCCAGTATTGTCAGAGACCTTTAAACCAAGGACAGCTTGACCTAAAAATATTTTAATGCCTTTAAAGCAACTACTAAGTAAATAATAGCCTAAATAATAAGTACTATTTATTTACTAATACAAGCAATAATGTAACATGAGTAAGAATGATAGGAAGTATATACCTGTTTATGATTAGCAGATCTTTTACAAAACATTCTTCCTGCTTAAAATACAATGAAAATATCTTTGAGGTTTTAAGTGTAGTTACTGCACATCAACAATGAAAGGAGCGAGACAACGGTTTTTAAAAGGCAAAGAAAACAACAAAGTTTGGATATTGGAGTTCTCCCTGTGCCGTCAAATATTTTTAAATCTTACTGTTCCAGCACTTCTACTAGTTGCACACTGCTTCACTGATTTTTCAGGTGCTACTTTAGGATGTCCACAAGAAATCCAGTGTTGGTGGGAGAGCTGTGGATTTTTTTTATGAATACAGGAAGTTTGCTAAAGGAGACAAAACAAGCATGGATCTCTGTGCAAAATCTGTGTTTCCCACAAGCAAGGCAGCTTAGACTGCTTCTCAGAAAATATCTATTCCTAAAGAATTTCCCCTTTTTTAAGTAGGGTGTTTGTGAAATGATAATTTCAAGGGGAGGAAGTCAGAAATGGAGCCACTTCATGTCTTTGAAAGAACATTATTTAGCCCTCACTAGTTACTTCCAGCATTTAACATAGATAAGAGGGTAAGGGAAGGGATAACCCTTTCCCTGCTTTTGGACCATCTTATCCATAATCTCATCTGAAGGGATAACCTACTTCATCTAGCCTTTGGTTGCATGTGCCTGCAGGATTAACTGTTAGAATTGGACTGAGTAGATCGGACAAACACTGTCATCAGCATCTCACCCTTTGCACAGCACAGATTGAAGCAAGGTTGATAAATCAAAGGAGCTGGTGGGCAAAGAAATGTAATATTATGATATTTTGATGTGGTACAAACAATGATGTCTATAGCAATCATAACAAATGCACTTAGGAGTGTGAACTGAAATGGGCATAGACCAGTTGTAGCAGGTCAGATCCAAGACCATCTGTCACCACTGTCAGCAAGTTGTATTTGCTTAGGCAAGAGCATAAGAGCAGGACAAGCATTTAATGATGCTTCCCCAGAATGTTTTTACAGCTCTTAGCAATTTTTGACCTGAGATCTTTTTGAGCTCGTGTTTGTGGAGTCATTGTAATAACTGCATTGTCTTCATCCATGGAAGGGAATTGTGTTTCTATACATTTTGAACCTGTAGTAACATTCAGAGCCCCCTGTGGCAGAGTTTCACAGTGTAACTACCCATACATTGGTTTAGACTTATTCTGACCTGCTCCTTTCATTTGATTTCCCTTCTCAGACTAGAAGTGTCAGTGAGCAATTGCCTATTTCTGTTCTCTGTACATCATTTTATAGATCTCTATCACATCCTCCCATCGTTTGGGGGGGAGGTTTGTTTGTTTTGTTTTTTGAGACAGATGAATCCTGATCTGTTTAAACATTCCTCATGTGGAAGCCATTACAGTTCTAATCATCCTAGTTTCCCTTCACTGTACAGTCTCTGTGCTACAGAATCCTTTTTCAGACAAGACTAGAGTTCTACAAAGTAAGTACCCGAGGGCTTACAAGGGCGTGTTTTGTGTTTTATCTTAGGATTGTCTGCTAATGTTTTCTAACGCTGTATTCATTTTATTGGCCACCACTTAACCAAGAGCTGATATTTACCTAGAACTAGCTATTATAACTGTTCCTTCATTTCATTACCTGTTTATTCCCATTCTTGAATTCCCACCTTTTGCCTAGTATTTATATATTTGAATTCCTACCCACTCATTCATTCTAAATTAATAATAGCCAATTCAGAGCTCTTTACTAAGAATGTGTGTTTCCCCCCCCCGCCAGAATCAGAGGATGATTGAAGTTGGAAGGCACGTCTCGTGCTCATCTGGCTTGAAGCGGAGTCATTAGGACTATGTCCATTTGGGTTTTGAAAATCAGAGAGGGTGGAGACTCTACAGCCTCTCTGGGCAACCAGTTCCAGTGTTCAATCACCTTTACCTTACAAGAGATTTTCTTTTTGTTTAAATGGAATTTCCTACAGAGGAATTTCTGCCCCTTTCCTCTTAGCCTTTCACAGCACATCCCTGAGAAGAGCCTGGCCCCATGTTCTTTACTCCTTCGCACACATTGGGAATGATTATACACGTTGATAAGATCCCTGAACCTTCTCTCCTCCAGGCTAAAAGGTCCTAGCTCTGTCTTGTCTCTCCCTATATGTCACTCTTGTTGTATCACACTATTTCACCCATGTAAACTACTTTACAATTACATACTCTGAATTTTATCTACTATTTTTTTCCTCTCAGTGTTTCAGTATTACAAGCTCCTTTGCTAACTCTTGTCAATCCTCATCCTCGCTGTTCTGAATAAGCCTGTATGAGCAGCAAACTTCTTCACCTCCTGGTTTCCTCATTGTTCACAGCAATGCAAGGTCTATCACAGCTTCCTTCTCAGATGCTGCTCATGACTCCCCACCAAAGGGAATTAATCTGTATCTCTTGTGTGAGTGCCATATAGTGTGAGCCACAGTAAAGAATTCTCTTTTTTTTTTTTTTTTCCCAGAGTGCAATCCTATACCTTCCCTCAGCTCCTTGATTGAACCTATGGATTCATTGATGGTTTCCTTCTCCTGATATGTTTGAAAAGTAATCTTATTAGCTTTTATGTCTTCTGTTCTTCCCTAAATTTTCTGCTCTGCATTATTATGCTTTTGCAATGCTTGCTGTAGTTTATATTCTTTTTCTGTGTTCCCTGTTTAAATGAGACAGATTTTTTTTTTAAAAAAGATGCCTTCTTAATTCTGAAAGCTCCTCTGACTTGCTGTTTATGCGTGTTGACCTTCTATTTTTTTCCAAATTTGATACCAATAGGTGGTCTCCACTGAGCCTTAAGTACGATGTCTTTAAATCCCTTGCATTTTTTCCTAGATTTTACTCATTTAATTAACCCTTTTCTTTGCTTTCAGGTTTTTCCCTTTCTTCTTTTTTGGTACTGAATTTTCTTGCTTTTATCACTTTTGCAAGGTTGTAAAATTCATTCTCAGCACCATGCCTGGACATGATGTGTTATGTAACTCGGTAGGTAACTGAAGATATCCATCACTCATGAGTTTCCTGTCCTCGCAGCCTCTCTGCTGCCCACAGAGTCACCATGACCAAGCTGCTCATCACGTCACCTCGCTCAGGTGATGAGTGACCCAATCCCAAGTCTGTGATTTTGTTTACATGTTAAGTAATTGGTTTCCGCTCAGTAGAAGCCTTTGTACCCTCGTCATAATAAACATGTGGCTCAAAGGTTTCCTAAAGCACAAGCCAGCTGATAAGTGAGGAACTAATGAACCAACTAAGCCTGTGTAACATTTTCTTTATTGGAACATGAAAGCGGCCAAGAGAGGCAGTGAAAGGGGACATTTGGCACAGGGTGGACTGTCCATCCATGGTGATAAGCCCAGTGCTTATCACTGAGCTGCACTAATGACTGCAGCATCCCAAGGTTTTAGCATCCCTGGGAATGCATGGGCATAATGAAAGAAATACAGCTTAAAAAGATGTGACTTTCCTCCAGGAGCACAGCTTGTTTTATCCACCAACGTACTCAGCAAAGGTCCCTTGTTTCTGCATCCAATGGAGAGGGCTTGTGCCAAGCCTGGCAACTGCTGCCTTTATTCAGCCTTCTCTGAAGCACTTTCCTCACTAGGTGGCCATGGCAGCATTGTGCATCATTAGGTCTTTTCTTATGAAAATTGCAGTGCATCAGGGTCTTGGAAGGATTTGCAGCAGTACAGCTGAGTAACTCTTTTGCGCTCTCATCACTTTTCTCTTTTATTTAGAGTATGCTATTACTAAGAAACTTTCTGTTGGGGAACACTGATGAACTGTTGCAGCTGCATTTTAGCGTGTAGGTAGTCAGTATTTCTCACTAGCAAGTCTTTTATAAATAATTATAATGATTTTATAATATATAATCCTTTTCTTCTGAAAGGACCAGTAGTTTCAGAGGAAGCTCTTTAACCACTGTTGAAGTGCAGCTGGTTGAGGCAGAACCCAGAACTGTGTGACACATCATCTCTGCAGAACAATTCAGAAGAGAAGGCAAAGCAAAATCCATCTCCATCTAAAACTGAAGCCAAAACATAGACGGACACAGTCAGAATGTAATTATGCTAATAATACACTTATACTGTTGCAAAAATTGGAATAGGAATCTACAGCTAATGTTCATAATCTTTTTTTCTTACCTCTCATTTGATACAACAGTGCCAGTAAATGAGCAAGCCTCTTTAATACCAAGCTGAGGTACTGATTTCCTATTATTTCTATATTTCCACTGAACAAATACCTGGAGACCTTCATTAGAATTGAGTCCAAATACATTCAGTTCTACAAAATCGCAGGACTTCTGAACGGGTTGAAGGTGAAAACTAGCCCTATTTATACAGACAGAAGTTTTCCTAATAACAGATTAATTTTTTCTTAGTGACAGCTGCCTCCAAATAGTGATCAGAACTTTATGTCCTCGATGGCAACATCAAGAATAATCTACTGTCATCTTCTCATGACAACATGTAAGCCAAACCACTTGCAAACAAAACAAAATATTTTCTTCTGGATCAGGAGTTTGAATTAGATGACTGAATTTTCCTGGCATACGAGGATTATTCCTTGTCTTTGACCTAATCTTGCTCTGTTATACAATATATACAGTTACACATAGCTTTTTTGTTTCCCATGGGTGTGAGAAGATTACTTTCCACTGGGTTTCCTGCACCACTCTAATACTTCCCCTTGGTTCTCTGGTTTCATCTGCTCGCCTCTCTGTTTACACTGCATCGGGTGACCTGAAGGAAGTGTCTGTTTTTAAAGTTGTCATTTAGTCTTTGTATATTCTGCACTGGTGTCCCCTATGGCCTTGTATTCTGCCTCTAAGATCTTTTGTTTCACCAGTTGCCATCCACAATTTCAACGTAGTTTTTCCCAGAAGTGTTTCAATTCCATATTGATATTTAGTATTTGCAAAGGACTTTAAAAAGACTCTGGTTTCCATTTTGCCATTTGAGCTTTACTTGTCTGATCCTAAAGGCCCACTGAACTTTGGAAGCACTTTTGCAGATCTTCTTGCATATATTTGATCCTTTGATCTTACGTAACTTTTGTATTCACAGTTTTTTTAACAAGATAATCCAGGTTTAAATCATCTCCATTATAATTTGAGCTGTTGAGGCACAGTATGTTCACCTCCGTAAGTGACTATAGATTCCAGAGTACTGGTATGAATCATTTCTTGTTTGAGCTTTTAATAATGTGAGCACCTTCCTCAGACAAAATATTCGTTCATGGTACTATGCCCACACTATGCCTTGACTAATATTTAGCAATGTTGAATATCTATTGCTGTTGCATTCCAGCAAATGTGTTATCTGACATTTCCTTGGGCATTCATGAATCCTGGCTTATATAGGCATGTGAAGTGTTTTGCTTGGAGGCTTTTTAATGAATTTCAGGTTCCTAGTTGTTATTAGCAAACTGCTAATATAGTGGTGGCTCTTCTTCTTTGTTAGTTTATATAAATATAAATGTGGAATTACAATCATTTCACGTTCTGATCTTTATTCAGTTCCTATTAAGATCAGTGAAATTAAGTTCTTTTTGACTGACATGCCAGCAAAGCAAGTTTTTTATATTTTTTTTCAATTACAGGTCATTTCTGAGATATAGTTTGTTTAAGTGAGTTTCCTTGCAACCATACTGTATTGTATAGAGCATAGAGAATTCTTGACACGTCTTTAAGAACTGATTACAATTTCTCCAAAGGGAAAAAGAAAGCTCAATAATAAACTGTCTTGTAAGGACCTGAGCAACTATTTGCTAGAACCATTAAATCATAGGCTTTTTTTATTTTGAATTTGTGTATGCCTTAATATCTGCCTTAATATGCCTTAATGCACACGCTGATTATCAGAGTATGTAAATTGCTGGCAGTCCCATAATCGTCCTCTTATGTTCATTCCCTACCTGCTTATACAGGCTAAGTTCCTTATACAGGCTGTTCCCGGGGAATTACTAATAAATCTCACCACGATTTCTGCATGAGCAGAACTATCTCTTAGTGTTTTCATCTCTTATAATAAGCACCCTGTTTCCTTCAGACTTGGCAGTGATCTTTTGTTTGCCTGCTTGCTTTCAAATGCAGTTCTTTGATGCATCAAATTATGTAGCTTAGTTTTAAGTCCCAGTCAACATGCAATTGCAAATGTACATTTTTAGTAAGTAACTGTTCATATAATCTGTTTCAGTGTGTTGGGCTTGCAATGCTTTACAAAGAGAAGTGTTTTCACATATTTGCAATAGTTTGTGATTTGGAATGAATGTGCTTGTGCACTTGGACAGGCAGAATTGGCCTGCGGTGTCTCCTTGTTTTTAAAAATAACTAGTAAATGTTTTGTTAATGATAACTAACAGTCACCATTTAGGGCTGTTTGGGACACTGCAGTATTTCCCTGTACTGCTCCTAGGAGGTAGATGGCAATTATAAGCAAATGTTGGCTTCTTAGTAGAAAGGAATACAGATGTAGGAAAGAATTAGGCCGAGGTCTTCTCCGAGAAGTCTTGGCGCAGCTCACCTGGTTGGAAGGATCTGGGGAACTGCAATCCATGGCTTCAAGTGAGGATGCAAGGGTGGCTGTGGAGAACACCTTGTGGATAGCAGATCATACAGAGGAAGCTCAGCCAGGCAATGGGAAGAGGCTTTTATAACAGATATATAGGTCTGAATGGCTCAGAAAACCCCCGTGCCTTGCAGTTTGGGCGATGACCTGATTTCTGCCTGAATAAGCCAGCACAGATTCTAAAATTGTAAATATTCTTAGATAAATGTACAGGTCAACAGTTCTTAAAATTGCTGAGAGGTTCCTAATATATGACCCTGTTTGTCAGTTTAAATCTTATCTCCCTTCGGAGACAGGCTGTTTCAAGGGATACAAGTCTTCCTATAAGTTATACGTATGCTGCTTTACACAAGAGTGCATGCACAAGAAGCGACCTGCTACCTAGTGACTAGATCACGCCATGGGGATTGGTGGCCTGAGTTCAGTTTTGGTGCAGCTGGCTGGATGACGCTTTATCTGATTTATTAAGATCATCTTTTCTTCCTCTATAAATTGGGAACAAGAAAACAATCACAGAACATTTTCAGCGATATGAGAGACATTGTTCTAGAGCGATGGTTTAAGTCAGTTATAGACTTCAACTTAATAGAGCTGGATTATGTGTTAGAAAAACTACAAAAATAAATAAAAATGATACTAGGCAACGTTTAGGCGCCATGGGTTTTGCATTTGAGGGATACAGCAGGAGATGGCTGCCAGCAGACAACTATATTATACATATAATGCTGCACCGCTGCACTGCTCTGGCCTCTGAGGAACAGCAAAAGCTCTTCCCTGGTCTCTGTGCTGCGGAGGCAGAGGGTGCAGGGCCCTGCCCTACCCAACGTCATTGCTATCCGCAGGGAGGACAGGAAAGGCCGGATCTGCCAGTCGTTCCTTCAGCAACCCAACAGTTGCGACAGACACATGAGGTAATGCAGCCTTGTTGGGTGCTGCATTAGCAACACAGAAAGGTGCCTTTCTTTTCTCCTCTCTTCCCATGGAAAAGCTGTCCTGCCAGTCTCATTCTGTGTGCAGGTCCCAGGATCCATCCCTCCAAGGAATAAAATCAAAGGAATTTTACTTCTTTTTCTGTGAAAATGTGCAAAATCAAGGTTTGTGACTACTGGTAAAAATACCCCATCGATCAAATTTGTTTAAACAGAACAAGATTCATCACCTTGTACAATTCAATTTTTCAGATTTGTCATGAAAGATGTACATACATGTTACACGGAACTACAGACATTAAAGGGTTATAGACTCTTAAGTAAAAGGCTATAGTGTGATTTCAGGTTTAACTTGCACATATTTAGAGACTGAATAGGTCTGGAAAAAAAAAGGTTGAGCTTATGACTCTATGCTTTAAGAAGCATTTTGTGTTTTCATTCTTCCTTTTACCTCCCCAAATGGGAAAGGGCTTCTTTCTTAACCCATTACTGCCAAGTAGCCCTGCTGCAGGAGAAATATATACTTGCAGCAGCTGAATTACATGATTCATACATAGAGTTTGTGCAGCCCTTAAAATCTTGTTTTGACTAGAGCTAAGGGGTGGCTTTACTGGCTGCCCAGATATTCTGAATATCTATTCTTCACATCAGAGACATTCAGGGAGCAATTCCCAGGCAGCAGGAGCTCTGCTGGGAGCATCCTGCCACCAAATGCAGAGCCCTTATCTTGCTCCCTGTGCTCCCGCTGCCTCCTGAGCCGGTGAGCTGGGCAGGCTCTAGTTGCTGATTGAAGACCAGCCTTGCCAAAAGAAAGATTCTGCCACATGAGCAGGACAGTCTGGGTCTTTCCATGGCTTCACATACAGGTAGTGCTGGCACGGGCTGAAGGGTGGCAGCACCCAAGGGAAGGGCGACTCCCTCTTCTAGGGGTCACCTTAAGCCATTCCTGCAGTCCACACTTAGTGTTACTTAAGTGATTACAGACTGTGCAGACAGCAGGAAACTGGTGTCCTTCACGTTGATAGCTTTATTTCCACAATTGTCTTTTAGTGGAATAGATTGCACATCTCCTATCTAAATGAGGCAAGCTTAAAAAAAAATAAAATAAAAGGGCTTTCTATCTAGACTAGTTTCCTTTCATTTTTAGCATAGCTTTATTTCTGGGAAAATTTTGCAGATACAATCAGATAAATTCCAGTGACCTCTATTTTGACTTAGAGTCCATAAGTCAGAATCTGCATCTTGTTACAAAGAGTACACCCATCTGCTTGGAGCACCACTATTTAAGATTCTACAGACAAGTGATAAAATAATCTGATATAATGGGAGAGATGAATTCAGACCCACAAAGGTAATTTCAGCCTAAAAATTCCACCCACCAAGGCTACGGAAACAGGATATAAAATTGCAAACATTGCCTCATCAAACTTGTATTGCTTAATCACACACTTGGGAAAACGAAACAATAATCAGCAGCTTTGGCCAGTAAATGACATCTTCTCTAGACATCACACTCACTGCTGGCCTCATTGGAGTGCCATGGGAGCTCACAGCAAGCAGCTCACATTCCCATCGCTGCTACAGCCTCCCACTGTTCTGAACTCAGCTTTATATACAACTAACTCCACCCTTTTCTCTTATTCAGTTCTTCTGGAGTGATGAGGTGGACAGTGCAAGTGAAAACAGGAGGATTTCCTTAATGAAACAAAGAAAAGTTTTAAAGAAAGTTCCTCAAAGACTCATTAATTCTAACCACTTTCACTATGTGAGGTGATTAACTATTAACTAACTAGCTGATTAACTATTTATCCATAGATATCATAAGAATTTCATTTCAGCTATTTAAACATTTCAAGTTTAGCAATGATCCAAAATTCAAAAAGTCTGATTAAAGCTCCCTTAAAAATAATCACAGGTTATTTTCTGCTTCAGCACATCCACCCATCCCCACTCCCCAAAAAAAGAAAGGTATGGCCTTTACTTGTGTTTTTGAACGCTCAAGGGATAAAATGAGCAAAGAATAATAAGCAAAACAAAAAATGTCATCTCCTGGTACTGTAATGTTTTATTGGTTGTTGCTTCAGCTTTTGGACTTTACACTTTCTTTGCCAAGCAGGCCCAACGTGTGTATTCATCATACCACAGAATGTACCTTTGATAAGACTGGATAGATTAGGATAGTGCAAGACTGAATGAAAGACAGCATTTCCTGAGATGTTACGTAAATCTGTATCTAAAAACTGTAATTACACTAAGAGATCAATCAGTGGCTAGATGGACTTCTAGTTCATATGGTTTTGCTGCAGTTGAAATACAACAAAAAAAATTTCATTAAAAATACATGTTTCTTTTCCTACTAATTCTATAATATCTTTACTTACTTCCCTTTAGCGCTGATGGCTTTTCAAATGAATTGTAACGTTTGTCTGCCTTATATTATGAAAGTCTCAGCTCCTGACACCAGCTCTCAGTAGGGCTCTCGCTCTATAAACCACATCCTCGGCACACTTCGCCCCTGCCCCTCTCCTCTGCGTTTCTGAAGCCCCGCTGCTCGTCCCGTCACCTCTCAGCACGGCGAGCGGTGCACGTGTGCCCGTGAAGTAACCCGACCACGCGCGCTCGGGGCGCTCAGCATCCAGCCCACGGAAACCAGAACACGATAGCTTCATAAATTGTTTCCTGGGCACTGGACCGCTCTGTCTAAAGTCTGCCCTTTGGGACTGCTCTACGGTTGCTCTCTGAAAACTGCTTTCCTGTTTGCCTCCTCCGCAGCCCTGCTGTAAGCCCCATCTTCTGACAAGTCCTTCCAGCTGAGAAGCAACCGAGAGTTTTTCTCCTTTGTCTTTGTTCGGAGCACAGAAGGGTGGAGGAGACTGCTGAGGAGGAATAGGAGCCCTTTCTTCCCCCAGGGTTTGTCCCTGGCCCTGCAGAGTGTCCTGTGGAGATCAATGGCTCTGCTGTGTGCATGACACGCTGGTGCAGATCTGCAGAGGTAGCTGTGTTTTCCAGAAATGCTGCCAGTCTCCTTATGATTTCGAGGACCTGCCTCAGAATCTCCACTTTCTTTCCTATGTTAATTCAGGCTACAGAAAGTCCTTGCTGGGCCAGCTGTGGGACCAGGTGAGAGGCAGTTCCCTTCCCTCCCCGCTGAGGGGACTCACATGCTCGTCATGGACGAGAAGGGAAGCTGTCCTCTGCACTGACCAGCATGCGAGTCACCCTCCAGCGACTGCGCTTCCTGCGGAGGTTCAGACAGGAGGCTGCAAGTTATGGCCAAGTTTGTGGCTGCTTCTTAAAGAACATCTGCAGCCACTGACAGAGTGCTGACCTAAAAGGATCATTGGTCAGATTCAGCAGGGCCTTTCTTACATGTTTATAAGTTATTTTACTGTGTTTCAGCCTGCTCTTTGTTCAAATTTGATGCCAAAAAGTCAGTAAGGGTTTTTACCACTCTTCCCCTATTCTTTCCTTCATCAGTCTTAGAAAAAGCCTGAAGAGATGCTACATGGATGAAATCTATTGCTGTGGTACGTATCCATCTCAAACTACATGATGTGCTGTCCTTCCTGTGTGCCAGCCTTAGCCTCAAGCAGGGCCCTAGCCCAGCTAGGGAACAAAACTACCTGATATGACACCTCATTTTCAGGATGCTCAGACGCGTTGTCAGCACAGAGCAGCGTTGTTTGGAGTTGGCACCCTGACGAGGGCCAAAGGAGGAACAAACACATGGGCCAGGCTGAGCACTGAGACAAGGATGGGGCCTGTCCCGGTGCAGATCCAAGGCAGAGGGCACCGGGGAGGCAGAGGCAGGTGCCCAGGTGGCCTGTGAGCTTCTGCTTCCCTAGGGCATCCATGCACCTTCCCTTTCCCTGCTCTTGACCCTCCAGGGTTAAGGGTTTGTTATGGCTGATGGAGAGAAGGGAGGAACGTGACAGGGAAAAGCCAGACACAACATTTCCACAATTATGTTTTCGAGTGGTACCTCCATCTTACATTTTCAGTACGGAAAAGGCTAGTTGAAGGCTCACATCTCTCCCATACGGCTATATCCAAACAACACCCAAAAAAACCCTAAACACCAGTCATTATATCACTATTTTTTACACCTCTTAGGAGCTTATGAATGGAAAAATCCAGAGGCATCATAGAAAGCCTTCTACCACACTTACAGGAAAGCCAGTAGCAGACGTGTGGTCCAGGAGGCTCTGCTTCCATGGTGGTACAAGAGCAGTGCTCACCTGAAGAGCCTAACCCCCCAGGGCGGACAAGCCAGTCATTAGAGCTAATTGCTTTTTATTCTCCCATAGTCTTCTTTGTGGCAAAGACATGCTGGTTTACAAACGGGATCTTGCAATTCCCGCAGTCAGCCCCAGCACTCCAGACAGCTTTATTCTCTTGGTGACCCAGCATTGAGGTACGGCTTAGAGGTGGCACAGCAGTTGTCCAACACGTTACTGTGCAAACAGCTGCCTTCAGAGCAGCCAGAGGTCTGCTTTCTTTCTCAGCTTTCCCATAAGCTAGCTTCTGCTCTTCACCCCTAGCATAGTATGGATACATACAGCACATGTCACCTTCCCTGGCTTTTCCTTTCATAACTTCATGACTTCAGTGGTTCTTCACAAAGACATACACCATATAACCATGCTTTTCTGGAAAGCCCAGGATGCCAGACCTCTGCATTGCTGAAAGAAAAGGCAAATGGTTCTTAACAATGAGCACTGCAAAGCTGGAGTGCAGTCTTACATGACCCTAGGGGCATGCAGCTGCAAACAGTCTGATCCTGATCATGTGCCCGCATTTAAACAGGGAGCTGACAGCCGGCCAGGGTGACCTCAGAGCAGGAGTGGGTGTAAGTGTGAGTGCTTGGGCTGATCCTTGTGCAGCACCAGCTGGGTGAGGCAGCAGATGAGAAGGCACCTCCCAAACCAGGAAGACTACAGTGGCTTTTATACCCTTTAAAAGAGGAACATTAAACACCTCTTGCCTTGCTGCCCTATCAGTCAGCTCTATTTGCTCCTTTCTTTGATATTCTATCCCATCTCTGCAATTGGCCATAGTGTCTTTTAGGAACAGCAAGATACTGAAGAAACTAGTTTTGAATGCAAAAGCATGCAAAAAATATATGAATGCAACTGGGCCTTTTTGTATTTCAGTGTATCTTCTATCACTTTCATCATACTTTGTTCATCTTGCAAGAAACAGCTAGTAGTACAACCAAGTTTGAAAGGAATGCAGCCTGGCTCTTTAAAGCGAAGGCTTGCATGTCCTTAAGTTGTACAGAGCATCAAGGCACTTGTTCTTTTGTGAGTGCAAACCATATGTAAGATAAAACTAATGTTTTTCCAAGCAAATATTCTTTCCTGATGACTGCAGGAGGAGCATAACACAATTTTCTGACTTTTTAAGACAATGTTCAGAACTCTATGGGATAATAAGAAGAAATTAGATTTAAGCAGCACCTTCCAATCTCAGGAGTTCAGAGAGCTTTGAAGGTAGAAATCTGGATGTACAGAGCAGAATTTACCCCATCAGTGCAGACAAGGGGACAATCACCTATCTCCATCCACCAACTTAAAAGGATGATGTGTTGAGATGTAGGTATCTACACTGCAAATGTTGTATCAGCTGCATTCCCATTGCCCTTGTGGTTTGGCAAACAGGGAGCTCATTATGTCTTCAGCAACGCTTTTTAAATAAGCTTGATCATCAGGCACAGAGGCCTGACAGATATGGAGGAAAAGGCATCCTTGTATGACCTCTCATCTGAAAGATGTTATCGCCAGCTTTGCCTGCACTGCAATTAGCTGGATTTATGGTGAGAAATTGACTTGGATACTGCTTTGAAGACTGCTTTGACAATGGGAAGCACAGTTTGAATTTGGTCAGAAATGAGAGGTGAAAAACAAAACAAGGCAACACTTCCAGAAGGATCCTTGCCTGGTTTTCAGAAGACCAGGGCGTTATTCCTGAAGAAATGCTGCCAGCAGGGACACATCTGTTAATGGGGGGCGCATGACAGGACGGGCCTCTGCTGCAGCTGGTGCTGTGCAACGGTGCTCCGAGTGCTGAGCCGCCAGAGGAGTCCGACCCCGCGGGCCAGGGAGGTGCCCAGGACACTGGTCCCTCTCTCCCTGACCCAAGAAGCACAGCTGGCCCGTGTAGACCACATGGAACAAGCACTTCCCAAGCTGACGTTGCCACCTAAAATGGGGGCTTAACATGGGGTTGTTTATCCTGATATTTTGTGACTGTGAATGTGACAGATGTGGAGCTGCAGGTGGAAAAGCTGAGCACTGTGGATCCAAGCCCTCAACAGCCCTTCATCCTGATCAAACCCGTTTTCTGATTACATTTTTTCACCCTCTCAGTCAGAGTCTGCCTTAACTAGGATGGAAGTTTTATGTCTGTCTTTGGACAGAAGATCCACATTGTTGCCCATGTTGTTCCTCAATGTTTTTGTGATTACCCTTTACAGTGAAAGAAGAAAGCTGTACACAAAGGCATTGAAGGGAGCTGCAATATAGAGGAAAATGTCTCCTCACTAAAATATTCACACAAAGAAAGAGAGGCAGGCGCTTGAAAGCACCCAGGATACACTCTACATATCTTAATGGGATGTAAATGGAGGAAGGAAAAGCCAAAGCTATTAAATTCTGTTTTGTCTGTCCTTGATGTTGAAAATTGTTACTATTCAGCAGAGCCCAGTCCATATTTGTTTTGTTTTAATGTCTGGAATACTTTGCATTTCACCCTAATAATCCACTCTGTTCTAAATGTTTATACAGCATGATTTACTACAATGTGGATGTGTAATTATAGCAATGATTAGACAAAACATCTTTGACAAGAAAGGAAAACAGTAGTTAATAATGCTTTCCATCTGCTTGGTAAAACCTCACTTAAAAAGAAAGAGCCCTTAGCGTGTAGCAGGGTCCAAGGCGACACCTATGCAAGTACATGACAGCAGTATAAATGCCTAATGAATTCATTCTGATCATTGCTCACACGTTTTTGAAAGCACTACCATCTGTTTTATAGATAAATATTACAGTAATTAATGTCAGCACATGTTTATATTATATCATTTCCAGAGTCTTATTTTAGAGTTAAGACCTTTTTCTTTTTAGGAGAATAACAGCATATTTTAAGCTATTGGCAGGAAATGCAATGTTATTAGGATAAAATGAGTGAATTTCAGTAATGGCTTGCTTCTTTATTGGAAAACTTGAGAGCTTTTAATGCTTCTGTTCTTCATTAGGGCCAAATACTGGGTCAGTGCCTGCTCATGGAAAGCCCCAAAGAAACTTAAGCACCATTGAATGAGGTAAAACTACAGTGGATAATGCCATGAAACCTCTGAGCTCCTACAGTTTGCGTTGTAAGTCCCTGCACACCCTCCTGATGAGTGGGCATTGAGGGTTTTCTGGTGCTGGCATTGGGCGCTCAGGCTCATGATTAGCAAATGATCCAGGTTTCAGTTACGCACATGGGTTAGCTCTCCTGAAGTCACATTCCCCCGGGGCTCTATTACTCCTTGCTTTCTGTAAGAGCCTGGCATTGTCATCTTCATGGAGTATTTAATCCATTGGCTTCTCATATATTCCAACAAAGCAAAATCTTTTCATTAAAGTTGGTTCCTTCGCCATCCAACATGTTCAGAAAGGTATCTGACACCATGCAAGGCCCAGGAATTAATCTGATTCACATTTAAGACGTCTTGTATGATGTTTCTGACCAAAGACTTGGTCAGAAACCCACTGAAATCAATTTAAAGACTTCTGCCGACTTCTTTGGGCTTCAAATCAGGATTTACCTCTAATTGTGCTCCAAAGAAAATATGTTCCAGATGCACAAAAATGTGGATGACAATCCTGAAGCATAACTGCTTTAATTGTGTTCATTATATCAATAGCTTTCTCTCTCTTACAGTGAAACTGAGTCATAGCCAAGCTTTTCTTTGTCTGTTGCCAGTACTTCATGCACCTGTACAGGACCTGCTATTTTAAAATCTTTGCTTGGTGACAGACATTGGTGGAATTAGTTTCTGACATGGTTTCAGTTATATCTCTTCTTCCCTCTAGATTCCATGATGGCAGATCCACCTGTCATATCAGAGTATTGATATATCAGGTTAGCATGGTTTATTACTATTTCAAAGTATTTTGACTTTTATTTTATTTTATTTTATTTTATTTTATTTTATTTTATTTTATTTTATTTTATTTTATTTTATTTTATTTTATTTTATTTTATTTTATTTTANTATTTTATTTTATTTTATTTTATTTTATTTTATTTTATTTTATTTTATTTTATTTTATTTTATTTTATTTTATTTTATTTTATTTTATTTTTAACGAGAGCTGCAGCAGATGCTGCTGTTGCTGAATCTAGTTGAGATTTAAGCATCTCTGGAGAGACTTAAATCTTCTAACACTACTCAGTACACTGTGAGCAGCCAATAGATTTTCCTGGATGTCTTCCACCATGGATTCCACTTAAGCAAGGTTCCTAAGGAGCCATCTGAGTTTCCAACCAAGTAATTGCTGCTAAGATGCCTTGTGAAGAAATGTACTCTGTGCTGATCTCTACTCAAAACAAAAAATACCTAGAAAGGAGAATAGAAAACAGGAACAAAAACAAAACAGGAAGTACAAAGGGAATGAGAAATAAACAGCTGCCCATCTATTTGCAGCATGAATCCGTTTTTCCTTGAATACCAGTTGCTACTAACTCAAGGGCCACTAATTACTGGGTGCTTGAAAGAGTTTCCTGTTCTCTCTGAGCATATGATGTCCACAGGTTCAGTAAGATATGTTCAAAATACACAAAATGCAATGCACAAATTCAGGAAAATACCCACAGGGATGCAACCATCTCTTTTTGAAATATCCAGAGAGTTGCAAAACTTCAAAAAGGCAAAGAGAGCCTGCAGCAATCTACCGAAGACCGCAGAATTAGCATGTTGCTTTCAGTGCTCTAACACACAGCAAGAGAAGAACCAGCTACCAGCTTCCCATCCCACCCTTTTCTCCTTATTTCCATAGTGGTGATGGTGACTTTGGAAGAATAAGCTCTTGAAACAGTGGAAACTCAGGCTAAAGTTAGGAGGGATTTTGCTGTAATGGTGTAAGAAAGAACTGAAAATGATTTTGAAGAGCAATTAATAATAAAGACTGTATGTTACAATGCCTGTCACACCGTAGGATTGGATTCTATGACCTTGGAAGCACCTTCTTTGATTATTCCCTGTATCCTCATCTTAAGAGGCCAAATCACAAATGTGGGAGAGGAGGAAAAGCAGTTGGGTTTCAGAAATTTGATTTGTATAGTTGTTGAGAGACCACTACAAGGTTCTGCTCCTGATTTAAACTTCTACCAGTCATGGGATGCAGTTGGCCCTGGAGTTATAGAGATAGCTTTAAAACACACATACATTCATGGATCCATTTTGTCCTTCTATATTTCTTTCCTTCAGAGGTTGTGGAAATATTAAACAAGTTACACAATAGCCCCAGGAGTCAGGCACTACCACTCCAGGAGGCAATGTGGTAGCTGTTTAACACCAAACGGTTATGCTAGGCACAAGCTTAGAGCCACAGGTACTGTGGAGTACCATATACCACTGAAGCAGCCGGGGGATTCGGACAGGTGGAAAGTAGTAACACGGATAGCTCTTAGTCACAGTACTGGTGTTGGTGCCATAGCCCTTACATTTAGGCTCTGTAATGTTCACAGGCTGCAAGAGGCTCTGAGACGTGCAGTGCTGGGTTGTCCGCAGAGTTGGCTGTTCCCTAAGCATGATCCCTAGAGGTCTTGCAGTCAAATACAAATTCATGCTGCCTATTGGAAGAGCTACTTAAAGACTGTGTTTAGGGTCTCTTAAATACAGATGAAGCATATTTTCTTGCCAATATCAAAAAATGGGCATGTAAAATATATTACAGTAATCAAGAAAAACACTATGGTTGTATTTTGCAAACATTAGTGTTTGCAAATGAACAACTATTATCACCATTTGAGCTCCTATGTCATACACATAAAATGTAGAAAAGCTCAAGTTTTCTAACACTGATTTTGAGAACCCCTAATAGACAGGAAAAAAAAAAGTGAGAGAGAAAGCAGGCATAATGCAGGATATGTTCAAATTGCATAGAATAAATGGTTATTTCTAAAATTATACGCACAACCTATTATTAAGGAAGACTGTCCATCATGTCTAATACGGCGCTACTATACTTACACTTATAGGCAGCTTCCATTTGTTTTATATGTTCATTGTATTTCAACATTCAATGAGTTCATCTCTCTAATCAGGTAAAAAGAGGTTGGATTGGAGTCCTAAGAGAAAATTTCCATTTAATATGAAAATCTTAAATATAAAAGCTATCAAATTCAGCCTGAAGATGCCTTAGTGTTATTATACTGCTCAAATTAGAGGATGACAAACAGCAAGATCTACTAATTTCAAAGGCAGTATTGCCAACTCCTCCTATAATCACAGTTCTGCTGTTTTCTGAATACGGTAGGATTGTGTGCTTGCTACCAATGTATTTATTTCTGTATAAATCTGTCAGTTGAATTTAATAGGACACTGAAAGATGTGTGTCCTCGAGAAGGATATCCTGAGGAGGCTGAAGGGATTTACGTCCTAATCAGGTGAGAGCCTGCAAAAAACAACGCAGACACAGAAAGCCTAAGAGTGAGGGAGCTTGGAAGAGGATGGCAGCCCACAGTGTTCAGAAGAGTGAAACCTGCTTGAGAGAAAGGTTTGCAAGTACACATGTAGACAATGAAAACCTCTGCTACTTAAAATCCTTGTAAGGTTTTCCTTTGCTGGTATTGTTAATACAAACCAATGTGTTGACTATAGAGGGCCGCCGGCTCCCTCTGTTTCTCACTGGTCCTTGACCATCGAAGGAGAGAGGTGAGTTGGTGTCGAATGCACTGTGCCCCCATGGGGTAAAGTGGGAGAGATGCAGAAATCCCTCTAAAAGGAGGTGTGGGCTCTTCTCACACGTGTGCCATCATGGGAGCTCCAGCTCACAGGTCAGCCCCAAGCTGCCTCGTGCTCTACATGCCTTGTAGGTTGGCAATGTGGCCCGGAACAAACCAAGAGGCCTGGAGATGCAAGGAGGAGGTGCCTCCCGCTTCAGCTTTAACCCTCCCGACTGGGAGGATCTAGTTCTGGTCTCTCAATCTGCAAAATCTGCAACACATTCACCGAAGGCAGGCTAAGGAGACCAAGATGCCAATGGAGTTGCTGCTAGTCTTACACGCCTCGTGAAATGTCATATGTACCTGCTAAATTCACACTGTCACAGCCCAACTGCTGCACTTAGTCTCATTGCAAGGTGCGAGAGGATATTCAGTGCTCAGGGAGCCTTAGAATGCTTGTAGCATTTTAACTGCATCAAATAGCCCATGCAACAACTATCTCACAACCTGTGTGCGTATTTTTGTCAGCAGTTTGATCTGAAGGATAAGAAAAAAGTAGGAAAAAAGGCATCTTTAGTGCAGGCATCTCCTGAGGGCTGTAAGAATTGTTCCTGAAACCTGTGTTTTCAAAGGGATAGACAGTAAATCCTTTGGGCCATCAGGGGAGGAGCTGAGCCAACTAAATTAGTCTGGATGGTAAGGCACATAATAGAAAGAAGCCAAAAATCTATAGAAGATTATGATTAAGCGTTTCATGAGTAATTTTGTAATTCATTGTAAAAACAGACTTTGAAAATGGGGCATTTCAAAAGCTAGGTTTTCTGGCAAAATATTTTTAGAATGTACCCCTTAAATTGTCATACATTTTCAGACTTCTCTTTCTCCATCAGTGGAGATATCAGCAGAACATACGTTCTCATAATTCTCAGTACTAGAGCGTCCAAAAGATTTAGATTGCCAATATTAGCAGTTGATGTATTTTTTTCCTCTTGAACATTTTCCACTGGCTTTCATAAGAGCAGGTTTGTAATCTTCTACTCAGATCCTTTTCTTCTGCTGAGAGAGCAGAGAGTTCCTCAGACAAAGAGGCTGAGTTTATTTTTCATTTGCTGTAAATCACCCCTTTAGAAAGACTTGACTTTGAACACTTGACACATGACTTTAAACACCACGGAGGCATTCGAGCAATTTGTACAAATTCTAATTGGAGATCTACGTGAGGTCCAAGAACGAAATGTGCATTTTAAATGTGCACTCTTGGTCCATAGCTACAATGGTGTTCTTAGCCCTCGAAATAGCAGAGAGGACTGCGTGCACTGTAAGTTACGCAAACAACATGTACCTGCTCTGACCTCTGACAAAGCATACAATACCCCATTTCAAAAGTGTCTAATATTATTTAAAATAGAAACGAGGCTTTCAAACAGATTAAGAGTATTAATGCTATCATTTTTGAACTAACTGCTTGTTTTGTTTGAATTTCCGTTATTTTTACAGGCCTTCTGCCAATGAATCATTAGAAATGAAAAAGAGGCACACCAGAAACCGCAGCTCTATGCATCTATTTTGCCAGTGTGTAGCAAATAGGTATAATCCATCATTTCCAGTACGCCTTTCAATAGTATCCTTCACATTTCAAACAATCTAACAATCACGGTGACAGTCTAATTTTTCCCTTTGATAGCCAAGATGTTTTCAAAGTTAACTTCAGCAGCCCCCCGCCCCAGTAGCACTTTCTGGATCCTCTACCAAAACCCTCTTTAGATGCAAAATGCCTTAGTCTTTTTGGCCAACTTCAGGAATGCTGGAAAGATCTGGAAAAGACATTTTCATTTTTCAGGTCTCTCCCAAAAATCTTCACAATCTTCCTGTCATTTCTATTCCTTTCACAATCCATCTAACACTGGATCTTCATGAAGTGCCTAAAAATATTTAGGTAAAATGCTTTGTCAGCTACAAGCTCAAGACAACAGTCTGTGGGCTGATGCTCTTCTTGTCCCTCCTGTCAGGATCTCTTAATGGTAAAAGAATATTTTAACTAGCAGGGGGTCACTCAGAGCTTATTTTACTGTGCTGGGTACCATCATTCTCCGTGATAAGGGGATGGAGTGGTCTGGGCACACACCTGCATGTTTGAGTAGTTTCATATTTTTTATACTATAAAATTTTACAACTAGTTTGTACAAATAACACATTTGCTTAGTATCTATGAAAATAAACAAGAAAAAGGCAAAAAAAAATTTAGCAACTAAGTATAATTCACTCACCTTCTTGACAATACAGTTTGTACATCAGCCGAGCTCTGATAGAAGATGTGAGTAAATAGAGCTGCTTGAACCCTTCCAAAGAGGTCTATGCCAAGGAAAATAAATGATCCTGAAGCTATCTGTACCTTCTTTTCAGAGTGTGAGACAGTCTAATAAAGTATATTTGTGACAGTGCTAGTAGTATGATTGCTTTGAAATGTTATATGTAACTTATATTCTTGGTTCAGCATTGATACTCAGAGAACTTTAGAGCACCAAATGCCTGTCAATCTCTAAAGGAAGAACAGAAAAATTCGGGACACTCTGTGCTTTCTGTCTGTGCCTTGCAGTACCATTGCTTTTCTTTGTCAGTCGTCAGCTTTCCTATGCCTGACAATCTAGTACATTTTGCTTTTCTTACTGCTTAGGAATAGTGATGATCACAGTGAGCAAACATTCAAGGAGAAAGCGAGAGTCGTGCTTGTTGCTGTGGCACTTTGTGTAGCTCCCCTTCATCTTCCAAGCACCGCTGCCAAACAAGCACGTGGCAGGTTTGTCTCTAAAGTGTGCTGCAAAAATCTTACATCTCCCATTTGTTAAAAATATTTCCTTTCTGTAAGACACTGGCAATCCAACTACAGCAATTGATGTTGATATAGCTATACAATATGTTGGGTTTAAATAATACCTGTTCAGTTCAAGAATCCAGATCCATCTCACAAAAGAGGGAGCAGAACTAAAGCAGTGAGAATTGCTTTTCAAGTTACATAAGTGGGCTGATAAAACCTTCAGCAAATAAATAGACTCGCCGAACAAAGATGCGCTTGCAATGCTTCTTCTGTCAGAAAGTAAAGCATTTGGGAGGGCAAGGACTGCAGCAGCACCATAAAGAAACACTTAAAAAGAAAAGCAGGAATGGAAAATACAGTTGGTTGCCATGTGAAATAGTAGTATTATGAACACTGTCACTTTTTCACCTCTCACTTGAAAGCCAGCAGCTTTAGATTTAATCTTAGATTTTTCCATCTTGAATTCTGCGCTTTGTGAAAAAAAAACTCCCAAACTAAATGTTTATGCCTTAAGAATCCACAATCTTCCACAGCTCTTGCACAATTCTTCCTAAGATTTATGTGCTATTATCCATTCACTCATGTACTGAACCACACTAATTGTCAACAGTTAAGTAACAATGTGCTTTTCAAAGGCACTGTAAATGTGGGTTTTAAAATACCCAACCACTTCACACACTGCCTAGGCAAGAGCTTCACAGTGGGATCTGCACAAGGCTTTATACCACTTTGGCAAGTGGTAAAGGTGCAGACGTTTAGCCATAGTGAGGAATTCCCCAGTGTCCAGTCATCAGCCATAGCCCCCCTCAATGTCTCAGGGACCAGTGATGCATCCCCTGGGATGGACATGTCAGTTTTCAGGGCAGCACATCTTCTAAAACCTAGAGAAATATGAGCCTAATGTCACCATCAAGGCCTATTTCCTTCAGCCTCACATGCTTTCACCATAGTGAACATCCTCCTCCTCGCTCTCCTTTCTCCCCCATTTCTCGGCAGGTGATAATCTGGAGAAAATGAAGCTGGGGAAGATGAAGTAAATTCGGAGGAAGCAAATGAATCGCCTTCAGAGCTGGCCTGAATCTCCCTCTGCCTTCCCGTATTACTGCTGGGAGCTTGGTGCCATCTCCTGTGCTTTTGTGGGGTTGCAGCTCTCCCAGACGAACTCGTCTCCAGAAAGTGCCTGGTTAGGCGAGCTGGGCTGGAAAGAAGCAGCGTGATGGGGTTTTTCAGAGTCAGGTGGAATATCAGGTGATTTTACAGCAAATACTCCTCCATCTTTTAAGTGGATGAATTTCAGCTGTAAAGAGCACTATATATAAGATAAACACTGAGCCACGCAATAGGCTTTTTGTAGTAGAAGAGCATTTAAAAGGCCTGATTTGAAACCTGGCTTCCAATTATATTATTGAAAATTTTGCTTTCTGAAAATCATGTTGTTACATTTCAAATTTTCAAGTTGTCATTAAGATGTGCTTAAAACATTTCTCATATTATAGAAATTGAAAATAAGATTCTCACATTCATTACAGACCCTTAAGAAAAAAAACAAGTCAAAAGGCACAATATTTGATTTAAAAGCATGGGAAATAACTACGTCAAGTTCAGGATTAATAGTAATTATTGCACGTGCCCTGTGGATATTGAGGAATGTAGTTTGCAAGTTCAAAGAGCAGTATGAAGTTCAGAGAGTTGCACCATACAACAGTATGAACAGTGAAAGATATTTTAAATAACTTTTTTCTTTTTCCCCACACACGAATAACAAGGTCTGGAAAAGATTATCCACCTCATGATCTTTCCTTCCATGTCCTCCAACTGGCTTCCATTTTTAGACTTGAATATGAACAAAACATATGATACGTTTCTGAAGCTTCCCGTTAGAGACACCTCCCCACTGCCACTCCTCCCTTTCCAGTGCCAGAAGAAGACTACAGATCCCACTCCACCCTGTTTCACCCCATTTTTACTACGTCTTCCATAGTAATTCTGCCAATAACATCATTCACGGACACTCGGAAAGTATGGAAGGGCCTTGGGGAGTTGACCAGGATGCTTACAGACAGTAAAGGAAACTAGCCAGGTGCAAGAAGGCATAGGGATGTGGGCAGAGCATCCGTTCTGAGGCTGTAAGAGCAGCGATTCTTCTCCACTGTCTGAGAAAGGAAAGGGAAATCTTGCCCTTTTCTTGCTCTTTCCGTGTGCATTTGAGGCCACATTTCAGAATACACCAGCATTCAAAACAAGCCCCATGTCTATGGTATCTCCTGTGATGTAGCCCTTGCAACCATTTAGGAAAACGTCCGCAGGGCAGGAGATCCTGCAGGCAATCAAACTGAACACGCCACTTCCAGGTGGTTGTGCAGCATCACAAGGAATAAGCACCTTGGGCCTTCCAGCCTGAGCTACTTGGCCAGTGAGTTTAATCTCCGGGGGTACTATCCAGCTTAGCTAACTGGAGTGGGCAAGCAGAGCAAGACGAGGAAGAGGATCCCCTTTCTCAGCCTGAGGGGAGGCAGGAGTCATGCGGGAGGAGCAGGGGGAGCAGGAACAGTCCTCTGCTTCCGAGCCCTGGTGCTCGGAAGTTAGGGGACATTTATAAGATAGTACGTGTTTTTCTTTAATTCTACACCTGAAGCCATTCATCAAAGAAACCTCCATATTAATGATGACAGACCAGTAAGTCATTTATATTTTCTCCAGGAGGTTAAAGTGAAGGGCTACTTTTCCATTTTCTTGTCCTCTTTATGCCTTCACTGTCCACCACTGCTAATTATCCTCCTCAGCACATACACTTGAGAGTGATTCCTCCATCAGAGATGAACATTCAGGTTCTTTTCTTCCCTCTTTTCCACCAGACACCATAATGTGGACACATCTCAAAATGGTTTGCATTTCTGTGTGCGCTGATGATGCTTATTTCTGTGATGAATTTGGAAATACTAATAGCATATCTGCTCACCTGATGTTCCCGAAAGAAAACATAGGAATATAGGTTTGTGTAAACATCAACATGCATAATATGTATGGTAGTATTTACATTCCAGTTAGAGGAAGCTAGTACCTCAACTTTGTCTCTTTCATTGAAGCCCAGAAAAGAGAGAGTTTTCCTTTTTAGAGAGTTTTATGAACATTATTTGTTACATTTTGCCAGGATTTTTTTAAAAATATATCTATGGGATGTTATGCTCTTTGACTGACAGTTGAATTGCCTTTGCTTCTGTGCAGAAGGATCAGCTGTCAAATGGCTGAGAAAGGAGAGCTCTCCGCACACAGAAGCTGCTAGCAGAGAGAGTACGACACCTTACATGGTGCGTTCACCCCAGTACTTCCGGGCACTTGGTAAGCATCCCTAATTTGACTTCTATAATTATTTTCTGATGAATTATTATGGCAAGGAGCCAGGAACTGCTCTGACCTCTCTGCAAACTGTGAATTCTCTCTGAACTCAGAGAGTGCTTGTGTAGGTTTGGGCCAAGTTCTGTGGTGGGATTTGTGCTTTGAGTTAAATCAGCCATTTTCTATTTTAATCGTGGGCCGTGGCAAACTGCTCATGGGTTCTGTCGTCCAACCGTGCTGCTGCGGCTTAGTCCTTGAAGTGCCTCATTGCGACTGCTGACAAGGATCTAGTGCAAAAGCCTCAGATGATGAGTTCACAGGAGCATTTCCTCAGTGCAGGCATTGGAACGGAACCATCTACATCTGTTCTAATTCACTCTTCTAGCAAGCTCTACGTGGACAGTATTTCAAATTACGAGTCTTGATTTAATTTAAGGGGCCTTTCTTATTGACCAACTGTAATTAAGTCAAGATAGGAAATTCTTGCTCCTAAGTGACTGTTTGCACATAACCTTGGTCCAATATAAGTGAAGAAAGCAAATCAGTTGCCTTTGGAAGACAGCTCGGGATGGTGTCAGCAGTTCCCTTGTGGTGTCATTGCAGAACGTCCTCAAGGAGCTCGCTGCCCCAGCAGAGGAGCACATTGGTGGGGCTCCAGGTCCTGCTGCCCAGAAGGAGACGTTTGAAACTAGCAGAGCTGCTGGGAGCACAAAAACAGGTTGGCCTCAGCGCTCGCCCCGTCCACCCACCTGCACCTGCAGGGATGCGCCTCGCGTTGTAGCCCCCGTGCCCTGTGCTGGGCGCCGGCCGCGGTGCAGCTCCTGCAAGGCCCTGCACCAGGGCAGCAAGGACGCCCGCAGGAAGCGCTTCCAGAGAGATGCTGTCCCGTCAGTTAGCTGGATTATCTTCTCTCGTTATATTTCTCCTTAGCTGGCAGAAGAGTGCACATATTTCTTCAGCTTAGTGTGATCAGAACCTGCCAGCTCTAGGAGATTTGCTCTGTAAATAAATAACTTTGGCATGAGGAATTAGGAGGGGAGAAAGGCAGCAGTAGTTGTCCCAAAACATTCTCTCCTCTCCCTATAAATCTCGCAAAGAATTAAATGTTTCTGTGTGGGAGACATGGATGTGAGTGTATTTCTAACATTACTCTGGAAACCTTCCTACCACCATGCATGCAAAGTAACCGGATAGCTGTAAAAGAGGATGAACTGGACGCTTTGCCTGGATGTTGCCTTACATCTTGTCCTTCAGCATTCGAAGGAGCAGAGAGGCACTTAGTGAGACTGCACAAAGCAAGGTGTAAATGCTTTTATCAAGGCACGTCTGGCTTAAGAGCCTAGGTTATTTTGGCACCTTTGAAAACAGGACTGCAGGCGTTACTAGTGTGTTCGGAATCTGAGGGCTGTGAAACTTTTCATCTCTGCTCACGCAGCCTCTGCCATAGTGGAGCCCTCGGCGGCGGTGGAGCCCCTTGGCAGTGGGGCAGTATCTCCACGTACAGCAATGGGAGGCAGCCAGCGTGCCTAGCCCAGGGCTCAGAGCAGCACGGAGCGGGTACGGCGCACGTGTGCTCCCTGCTCACAAAGCCTGCAGCGTGACACAAATCCACGTATCCCGAGTGCACAGCCCAGCCTGGCGCTGCTCCGCCAGCATCCCCCGGCCGCGAGAGGGGCATGTTCATTCCCTGCTCAAACGGAGGTGGAAAGTACTCTGATTTCTGTTTGAGCTGGCAGTGCCTTCGGGGCTCTCCTTTGAAGCAAAAACATCAAAGCAGCTTACTGTACATCCATGGTCACGATGCAGGCTCGTCCCTGCCTGAAACCAGGACCTCCACCGCACCGTGAGCAAACTCCAGGCATTTCCATGTCCTTCAACAGGCAGAATTCAGACCCTTTCCAAGATGCCTTTTGTTTTGCTTTGTTCGGCTGAGCACAGCGAGCAGAAACAGTGCTCCTTTTTTTTTCTCATGTAATGCCAAAGGGAGTGTTGTTGCTCTGCTTTTTAAAAAAATATGAAATCCTAAAAAATTCAGGATTAGGAAAAAAAGACACATCCTCTCCAACTTTGTACTTTATTTTTGCATGCCCAGAATAATAAGAAGAATTTGCTTTCTATTGCTTTTGCTCATTGTACAATGAATGTATTTGCTGCTGCTTTGAATGTCAGGATGAACATCTGGTTTTGGTGCTCACCGGTCTGCCAAGTCGGGAAGCTTTGAATATTTTGCCAAACCATTTACCCAGCCCTGAATTATAACTAATATCAGGAAAATCACCAGGGGAAAAAGTAAGCAACTGCGGACTGTGTAACAGCCAATGTCAATTCTTCAAGGATAATTTTTACTGTATTAATTTTATCAATGTGGTTCAGGGGCAGCTGTCTCAGTATATTCATATCCATGAGCTGCTTTAAAAATATGTAACCCAAATAATTTCATAACAAATGCACATCAGTGAAATATTTTGGAGGGTATAAAATGGACTTTGGAACTTAGTTATGTAAAAGTGATAAATATGAAGCACAACCAGTTGCCTGGATGTTTTAAGAAACAAAATATAGGGTTTCAGAGAGTCACGTAAATAGCGAACAAAACGGCTTTATGAAAGCACAGAGAATTATATCAAAGAGGGAAGTGTAAAGCAGCAATTCACACAGAAACCTCTCTGTGCTAAGCATAGCTAAGTGCTGAAACAGGTCACTGCAGAATCCCTATCACTGGGATTCTTCAAGACAAGCATCCACCGAGAATAGTGTGAGGGGAGGCCATCCGGCTTTGGATTATATCTCAAGGTCTCTTTGATTTTTTTCAATGTAGTAAACAGAAGAAAAAATCCTGGCACAGGTTATCCTGCCTTCCCACGCACTGTCCAGCACTTACTGTGCTTTTACTCAGAGTTTTCATAGTTACTTCTCCCGTTAACCTCCCTTCTTGTTTTTACTTCCCTGGTTTTGACACATCTGATTCTAGCCAGCATTTTCAGTGTTTACTTTTCATCTGGCTTGTCTGCTCATGACAGTTTTCCCAAACTCGTGCCATCAGATAAAGCACTGCCAAGGCCTCAGTTGCAAATAAACATCAGACTGTGAATTAAATACAGAAAAAGAGCTCATTATGGGAAAAAAAAAAAAGGAAAACAACCAAGCTAATGAAAGCTAAAATGTTTTCAGGAACCGTGTCCCCTTGAGCCAGCATCTCATCACCCTTAGGCCCAGCTCATGGGCCCCCGGCCCAATGCTAATGTGAGGAAGAAGTGCAAAAGAGTCTGACTGTTGTGGAAAGTCAAGTGGGAAGAGGAGGTGGAAAGGGCTGGCCCGGCCCCCTGCCGCCGCTTGGAGCCGGCCCAGGCCGTGTCAGCAGCCCCAGCGCTCGGAGGCCAAAGCCCCCAGGGCCCCGGGCCTGCGCGGTGGCCGCAGGCTCCAGTGGGTGCTCGCCCTGCCCGGGGCCACCGCAGCCAGGTGGCCCCAGCTCCCTCCCCAGGCAGCGTGAGCTCCTCCGAGCAGACAGAGCAGCGTTTCCCCTTCAAAAGCGGCAGGTTTTCCTCGTCAAAGTGACGAAGCTAAAGCAGCCTCTTGGCATCTTCCATCAAACCAAACGCGATGCCCCAGCTCCACCCAAGGCTCAGCCTTAGCATTTGCCCATCATACTTCCCTCATTAGGAGGACTAAGATCATTTTCTTTCATATCTTTTGATTGCTTCATCATGGAGAGCGACTTTTTCTCTGTTAATGAATCCAAAAGAAAAAAAAAAAAGTAGAAAAATGTGGAGACAGAAAGATGGCTTAGGAACAAAAAAAGAAAAAAAGGAGTGAAAGATACCACTGAGAGCAGAAGGAAGACAAAGAATCACGGCCACGCAGCTGAGGCATCCAGCTGCTGATCTTTCCAGGCAAAAAGCTGGAAGTCAGAGATGGTTTTAACTTTGTTTAACATGGCACAAAATACAAGCTGGTCTATTCATCTCTCTCCCTTCCTCTCACACACCCTCTCTCTCAAGCTTAGCCTTTTATTGCCTTTTGAACGTTTCATTCTGGGTTTTTTTTTCCTCTTTCAGTCAAAAGTTAGCCAAAATTCATTTTAGTCAGGTAAAGAGTAAACACATCAAACACAAAGCAAACCCTACAGATTTGCCTGTCTCTGCAAGACAGTCCAAAATTGTGCAGTTAAAATACTACAGTGTCCCAGGGAACATGAATTCCATGCCCTCTGAATTATTTTGTTTCAGTTCAGCACCCACTACACTGCCAGGCCAGACAGGTGGATCATGCTACCACCAACGATCAGGTGCAACCGTGAGGGTTCTCGGGCGTGGGCAATGTTTATCCATGTATGAGATAGAGGTTCGAGTCCACCATTCGAGCAGGGTTGCTCCTGCCTGCAGCGTTAACTCTCGCAGCCCTCACCCCCGACCTTCTTGCCGACGTTATGCGCACACACACTCAAGCTCTGGAGTCCACCCGCGGTTCCCTGGAAGGCACAGGGGCTGGGATGCTGCCTCTGGGAGCCGCCTCGCTCTCACGATCTGTCCCTGCCCTGGGCTGAGCCTGGTTTTGGCTGACTTGCCCAAGCCCTGCACAGTGTCCCAAGAGCCAGGCCCTTTCCCATTCATTCCCACCCTCCTGCAGCACCAGGGCTCTCCTTGCGCCAGGAATAGCTCTCCAGTAAGTCTGGTACCTGAAGGCACTCACCTCTCCAAAACCAGAAAAGAGGATGTTCATGAAAACCTGAGAGCAGCACACTCTCCCTTCAGTGCTTTTAACGTTGCTGATGATAAGCACACCTAAGAAAAATGTGCACACCTAAGAAAAATGTGCATTTCAGGACCCAGGACCAACATACTTAATAAAAAAAAAAAAGGAAAGTGTCTCTGAAAGTAAGAGCCCTCCACCATTGGTCTAATGCCTTTGGCACTCTGGAGGCTTTGTGTTTCTTTAGAGCTCTTGACCCATGCACTAAGTTAAGCATGACCCTCTTTTCATGCAACCTGCATACATGAGGATGTTTTGTGGGAGCAGTTTGTCTCAGCCTCCTGGAGCCCTTTGCTCAGCCACCCTGTGGGGAAGGAGACAAGGCCGGGAGACGCTCCTGAGGCAGCCGTGGAGCCTGAGAAGGGGGGAAGGCGGGAAAAGGCTTGATGGATGGAGGACATGATAAGGAGGAGAGCTAACTGAGGAGGAGGATACGTGCACAGGAGATGTGTGTCAACACACCAGCATAAGGCTCTCCGTGTAGGAGGTATCTGTCCACTGGGCAGCTAATGCACCTTTCACCTCACAGGCTGCCTTTCCGCAGCCTCTCCAGCTGCACGGAGGCAGTGAGGGCCCCCATCCTGGGAGAACTCCTCTCTGTGTCCTTGAAGACGTGGCACTTCAGCAGACCATGACTTGTGGGACATCAGCACCCTCCTCAGCCCAAGCGCTGGGCAGAGGGCTCCTCACCTCTGTGCATGCAGCTGGCCAGAGACATGACCAAATGGGCGCCCGGCCCCTTCTCTTCCTGCCTTCACGCCCAAGGTCTGCGTGGGGCTCTGCGCCTGGCGCAGCATCTCCCCAGCCCGGGGCGCAGGGAGCAGCGCGCAGCAGCCTGGCCCGCATTGGTGTCTGCCAGCCCCGCGTGAACCGAGGGGCTGCTCTCCCTTCGGACGGGAGCAGGGGCTGCGGTAAGTGCTGGGCCTCGCTCACAGCGGTCAAGGTGAAGCCGAAGGAGGCCCTTGCACACACAGAACAGAACGGTCTTTTGTGTCCAAAACTGCCTGCTCAAGAGAATGAGGAACCTCGGGGCTTTTAGAGTAAAAGCAAAACCCACTTCCTTTTTGTGTACTTCCACAGAAATACTATGAGCACTGTAAGCATGCTTGCAACCAAAGAAAAAGCAAAACATTGTTTTACAGCTCCAAAGCATTAATGGTAAAATAGCTGCTGCATTGTTCTCAACTTTTTCCTTTACCGTCTGAAGGTTCACGCAAAGTCCAATTGACTTAGACTAATCTCTACTGTAGACTACTAGCTAAAGGGTGGTAATTAATGTGGTAGTTAATATATATAATGCCCGGTGAAGAACTTTCCTGTGAGGGTGACAGAGCCCTGGTACAAGCTGCTCAGGGAGGTTGTGGATTCTCCTGCTCTGGAGATCTTCCAAACCTGCCTGGATGCCACCCTGTGCCCCGTGCTCTAGGGGTCCCTGCTGGAGCAGGGGGTGGGACTCGAAGATCTCTAGAGGTCCCTTCCAACCTCAGCCACACTGTGATGCTGTGATGCCACCCGCCCTGGTGCTGCTGACTGGAAAGGGGCTCCCACGCTGCGCGTGGCCCTGCTCTGTGCACGGCCGCCCCGAGGCGCACAGTGCAGAGCCTGGCGCTCCGAGCTACCCGACCAGCTCCACCAGGAGCTTGCTCCTGGGCACGGTTTTTGTAGCTTGTCCTGTCCATCAAATGGAGCTGAGCTATTTGTCATACACTGCAAATTTGCAGCAGAAATGAAATTATTCAAGAAACAGAGCTCAGGGATGGTACAATTGCTGGCAGTAGCCACTGTTTTCAGATCTGTTCCATGGAAGTGCCCCAAGCTGTTCAACACGTTCTATGGTAACACTCAGATGCTCTGCACCTGTTATTTCTCTTTATTTGGAGAAGGTAGTAATAGAATTTATGTCAAGCACCAAGCCAATTTTTATTTAGCTTTTGTATTTTTGCAGCTGCAGCCCCTGCCTTGGAAAATACAGAAATAGTGATGAAAGAGTCTTGAGAGCTGAAGAGTCAGTAGTTTTCCACAGCTGGTAGGAGCATGCCATCTTCTCCGAGACAGAATAAAAGTCCCTTATTCTGCATCAAAAAAGCTAAAAAAAGGTTAAAAAGTCTCACCTTTCTAATAATTGGCTGCAAAACAAAATGGGCAATTGAATGCCATCAGCACAGGCTGGACAACACCATCTGCTGTTATTGAAAAGTCTAGGAATGATTCCACAGTCTAATTTGGGTTAGCAGGGCCCTCTGGCAGCCAGCTACTCCAGCCTCCTCCTCAGAGCATGGTCAGCTGAGATCAGGTTGCTCAGGGGCTAGTTTGAGTTTTGAATATCTCCAAGGATGGAGGTTTCACAACCTCTCTGAACATCCTGGTTCAGTATTTGACCACCCAAATTTGGCAATAACTGAAATATTTTTTCCCTTTTATCTTTATTGGAATTTTGCTTGCTGTCATTTGCATGTTGTTAACAAAAAGCCTGTGCTATTTCTGTCACTTCTCTGCACTTGCCATTTTCCTGCCCCATGAAGCTGCAATCCTCTGGAATGGGTGCTGCAAAAGCTGCGCGAGGCCTGGCCGCTTCACACAGTGCTGCCTGCATTGCTCCAGCAGCTGCAGCTTCAGGCCCCTTTGGAGGATCCCAGGCAAAGAGCCTCGCTCACTCAGGAATGCATCTTCCTCGGCATAAGTCTTCTTAGGAGGCATCATAGCAGGTCCTGCAGAAGGACCCTGTCAGGTTAAATCAGCAGAAGGACTTAAACTGACGTACCTGAGACAAGGGCAAAGTTTGTGGTGACTGGAAAACCTTGCTGTGTGCTTATGTAGGCATTCAGTCTTAAAGAATTCACGAGTTTAATCTTCTTTCCTTTAAACATCTTTTGTATGATCTGTCTTCCCATTAAAGCATTTTCTTTCCTTGGACATTGAATAGGGAATTACTGTGTAAGAAAGGATAAGAAGGTAAGAAACAGCCTCCCTTAAACCTCCTGAAAACACTGGAGATAGACAATCTTTCTTACTGGTTACCTGTCTTCAGATTGCAAATACCAGTGCTGGAGACAGCCCTGATAAGATAAACACCTCTGCAGTTTGCCCAGACAGGCCACGGGTTTTAGGGATCAGCCTGATGCGGACAGCAGCTCTGCCTCACACGCTGCCGAACGCTCCAGGTACGAAGGGGACGATGCACAGAAACGCTGCCACTCGGGACCGCATCCCAGCGCAGCCCTCGGAGGCTGCTGGCTGTGTGCAAAGGGGGATAAACCCTCCTTTTCCCTAGAGTTTCTGCTAGGCATGAATTACCCACCCCATGAGGGTATGTGTCTACAGATGCTCTGCTTGTCTCCCATTTATGTGCTATTTCATGGGTAAACGTGACAGACAAACATTGAGCACTTTGTGCCCGTGGATTGCTTGGTGAGCTTGTCTGCAGCAGCAGCCATCCATGCAGTGCTGAAGGTGTTTCTGGTTTTTCCTTTTAATTCAGTAATTTTTTTTGATGGTTTTCAGCACTGGATTCAGGCTGTGGAACACAGCTGGAATATTGAAAAGATGAAGAAAGATGTTTCTTCTGCTGAATGGTAAAGCTAATTATTTCTGAAAAGCACTAGTGAACTTGGCATTTCTATAGGCAAGTAATTTGGCACATCCAGGGAGGGTGATTGATTTCTTGCATTTAGCTGCTCAGCTATTTTTCCTATTGTCAGTTTGAGGTACTAGCTTGAAGTGCAAATAAGAAAAGTAATTCCAGTGGTTTTCTGAAGGGAGGGATGGCCTGTATTTGCCTAAGCCACCCGAGACGTTGTTCCTCCTAAACCTCGTGCAGCTCGTGCCAGTTACTGTCCCAAACGTTCCAGATGCACCTGATTTGCTTAGTAATGGTGAAAATAGGTTTCAATCCTCTGTCACTCTGCTACTGAGATACTCGATGCAAATGCATTACATTCACATATTAACCAGTCTCATCACTATACACTACTAGAAGCAATTTAATTAACTGCAATTAATTTTTAACTGTGGCAGTCTTGAGAGCGGTCATGAAAATTGCTGAACTGATGCATCATGAGATTCATGAATACACCCTAATAAGTCTCCCTCTTTGAAACTGAGCTGGTTTGAAATCAGAATATGGACCAGCTCTTACAGCTAACCTGGCTGGTCTCTGCAACATCCCGGATGTCTTTGTAAAAGTCTCCTGCCTATTTCAGAAAGCACCAGGACATACCTAGAGACTGAAGGCTTTTACAAGGTAAGAAAAAAAAGCAAGAAGAGATAAAACACTCTGTTAATTATAGAAAACAATGTGTTTTCTTGTGCTGGGCAGAGTTTGTCAGTGCTTTAGCCTGAATATTCATGACCCTGTAAAAAGGTTGTTATTAGGATATTCACGACTAAAAATATAAAAGTGAATTTGTAAAATAAAAATCTATTTTTAAAAAAGCTGGTTTTGGTTTATACAATTGGTATTATCATGCCTGAAATATATCCATAATAAATTAATTCAGAAATGTCAAGTAGAATTATGAAAGCTTTTTCTAGCACAGTAGCTTTAACTGTAGTTGTCAACTATTTTAGCATTTCCACAGATTTGAATTGTTTTTAAATATCTGATGAGAGGAAAAATAAGTTTCTAAAATGCAAAGAAATAAAATAAAAATTCCATCTTTCTGACCCCAAAAATAAATAGATCTGTGTGTTCAGTTTCCACATTGTAGATGCCAAACATCTTGCTGGCAAATGTGTGAAAACGACACGACTTCCACACAAGCTGCTTCCCTTAGGGAGGGATTGCTGCGGATTCGCTTAGAGCTTCAGCATTAGCTATCGAGTGCCTCCCTGTTCCGCTGGAAATCCCTTGCTGGAGAACATAACATGTAGTTCAAGATGTGCTCCTGCAAAAAAGCATTCCTGGCTGCTAATCACAGGCCAGCTGGGGTGTTTTGGAAACTTAGGAGCCCTCCCAGGAAAGTTTTACTCACACAATTAGCTTCAGTAAGTCTACTCAGGGCTTCTGTTTGCTGCCGAAGCTTCAATCAACACACTGTAAGCAGATATTTTCTTTAAAAGACAAGTAAGGCAATGCAAGTCCTTACTGGGAACAAATGGTGGTTTGGGCAGAAAACATTTCTCTTAAAAAAACAGAAAATGTCACATATATGTGGTCCATAAGCTAATATGTGTGCACCTCCCGGTGCACACACCAACACCCATTTTTAGTCTTTGAAGAAATGCTCCATTTCAAAGGATGCCCCAGGCTTACTGTCAGTGAAGGTGCAGCCTTACCAACATCTCTGCACAAATAGATCTTGCTGCCAGGAATGCTGATGTGGCACGGCACAGCTTCCTCCTTCGTTTAAAAAAAAAAAGGTTGCAATATCAGCAGATAAGTTAAATGAGGATTTTAGCTGTTTTTTTAACAAAAACATTAATTCTGTGATGTTTGTGCTGGGTGATCCTGCCCACCAAGGGGCTTTGTGTCATCCCCTTTGCCTCCTCTAGCATCAGGCTGAGGGCACAGGCACATCCTGCTGTGCCCCTCTGCCTTCCCAATGGAGTTTTTACCAAATACGAGCTGCAAAGAGCAGACCAGTTCACCTCGTAATGACAGAGAGAGGGAAAGGGACGGAGAAAGTTACTCAAATTTTCTATAATTACACAGTGAGACCCAGAAACCCATGCCTGCCATTACCATTGCCACCTATGGCACTTCTAGAGTTTAAAGCCAAACAGATTCACCAGGGAAGGCAAGTGATTCTTCCGAAAGCCCGAGGAAGGCAGGCAGGCCTGCACCCTCCCCAGGCAGGCCGCCTCAGCTCCTGCTTTCTTCATAGAGAACAAGGTTAACGTCTCCATGCCAAAAATCAGATCTACAGCTTCAGATCACAGTAACAAAGTGACTCATAATAACCTGTCTGGTTATTTCCTGAGTCATAACAGTTTCATATTAAACCTTTCAGATGATATTTCCATAGTATAAACTTGGTCTTCAAGAAATTGTCAGTCCCACCACCTGTTGCCTTAATTGCTCAAAACAAACAAACAAACAAAAAACCCCAGATTATCTCATTATTTGCTCCCTAGTTCTCATACCAAAACAAAGGTATTCATTTAGAAATCTGGTTGTGAAACACCAAATCACTTAGGGTTTTTTATATGATTTGGCAAGAAATTGAATTGGTGACAAGAAACAACAACTCTGCACAGTATTCTGTTCTTCATATCTGAGTATTAAGAAAAAAAAATATAATACTTGGATGAAACCCTCCTTCACTTTCATTGTGAGAAACACAGAGGTGTCTCTTCGCCCCGTGAACTGCTTTCAGCAGTAACTGTAAATCACAGGCAAATGAAGCTCCTGTTTTACTGAGGACTAACACACACAGAACCACCCTGAGTAACACCGTAGTGAAGATTATTCCTGACCATTCCTTCCTCAAAAGCCATCCGCACTTACAGACCTTTTCTCTGAGGTTGCCTCTCACCAAAGGAGCCATGAGGTCTGCTGCTGCCTTCCCATGCCCACAGCAGCTGCACCTTGTCTGGTAGGATCACCAAGCACAGGAGGCTGCACACCAAGTCTCACCCCAGCCTCACTCCTGCACCTTATCTAGATCACATAATTTCACCACCACAGGTGGCTCCAGGAGTGTTGGGGCTTCTCATGGGAGGTGACCTGAAGCAGTGGAAAGTTCTTTGAGAAAGATGAGGCTAGATCCAAAGTACTCAGTGATCTTTTCCAAGCCTCAGGCTGGGAATAATCATGTTTAATTGAAGCTGTTGACAGTGAGCTAACTGGGCACCGGGTGCCCTTGGGGAAGGCAGGTATTCTAGGGAAGGAGTCATTGAGATAATTATACCTTAATGTGCCTTTCAATCATGATGGACAATAAAGGGAGATGAGGGTACTCATCTTAGATGAAGACATCAGCCTTGGATCATCTGCAGTTGCTCAGATTACTCCCTTCTTCACTCGCTCTATCAAAATGGCCCCAAGAGTCAGTAGATGTGATCTGTCTTCCAGTGTCGTTCGTAATGCAAATATGGGGCATATTTCACAATACAAAGAGAATTTACAAATCTAAGTGGTCTTTTTGGAGTTCTACATATTCTTCTTGTTTGCTGAAAGGTGATTTTATTGTAGATTTGGACTACCTGTGGCTGAGGCAAGACCTTTTCACAACTGCAGCCCTGAGCCTGAGTCACCATTCAGCACAAGAAACACATGTCCCAGCTGAAGAGCTTGGAGCACTCATCGTATATAACTAATATAACTCAGGTGTTTTATGAGATGGATCCGCCATGATCTTCCACTTCATATTGCACTAAATCAGGAAGTTTTACTGTCAGCATCCTGCTAGGTTAAACTGCAGTAGATAACAGCCCACGCCTTAAATACACTGCTCGCAGTTTAGTCCAATAAAGGACATCTTTGTTCCAGATTGCGCACCTGTTTTGAACAGTTTATTAACTTTCTTAGCTTTGTTTTCCAGAAACAGATGGTTTGAGGTTATCTGCAACAGGAGGCTACATGCTGAAACTCACAGTTCTTTCCATGGCTTGTAAATCTGTTTTGCAAAACTGCCGCCTGTTACCAGGTAGAATAATTTGGGGAATTCCATGTCTGGGAAAAGCACAACTAATTTGTGATGCAAAGAATGCAATGGGACACCCTTGCTTCCAAAGACTTCCTACAGTGTGGCTTTTCAAATTTATTTCACACTTTTTTTTCAAGTTTGGATTGCCCATTTTGTATGTGTTTGTTATCGTTATCTATACAATGACACTCTCTGATAAATTTGCCCTTGAGAACGATATGAGAAGAGGCCAGCTTACTTCTTAGAGTCACACACAGCTGCAGCCTAAAAAAGAAGCCGTCCACTCTGTGAGGGGTCTCAGCTAATCCCCTCTGTGCTCGGCATTTCAGTGGTTTGTCCGTTATCAGTTTCTTGCATAACCAGAATACAACATAAGACATTCCTTTTATGCTTGCACAAAAGGTCATAGGAAATGCAAGCATTTCGGCCCATTTTATCATGGAAAAAACTGAACGGCAGCACGTATTTGTTATCTTTCACCAAAATACAGCATAAGCAAGAAGCACTTCTGCTGAGGGCTTAAATCCTGGCAACGTTATCCATGCAGAGGGTCATGCAGGGAGTGCCAGTTCCTGAAGGGCCTCCAGTTTTTAGCAAGTAAAGCATATTTATATGCAAACATAAGCTCTTTTTAGGACAGTCTTGAGAGCTGAGAATTGGTTTAGCCGGTCCATACAGATCTTGCCCACAGGCACTCAAACGAGAACAGAGCTTTCCAGGAAGTGCAGTCATGGTTTTTATGAGCATCTAATAATGCTCCTTAAAGTCCTTCAAAATTTTCCCCTTACTTTGGAAATGGAAAAAAACACTTAATTTGGTTACTAAATTAATGTATTATTTATTTAAATTTTTATTGTTTAATATTTTATTATAATATTTTTATAACTTTATAATAACTTTATAAGAATTTTATTTCATTTATACTTATAATTTATTGTTGTTAATTTGTTGTTTTATTAATTTATTTATTCTTTAATTTATTGTTTATATAATTAAATTATAGTAAATTAATATTCTCTGATTACTAAACAGCCCATGGAAGAATATGAGTCCTCTAATTAAAGAGCAGAGATTGTGCCATTCACGAAGTACACTCTTCTCAAGTTGTTTCATAGTTTTGGATATACATCCTAGCGATGTTAGTGGTGATTGCCTGGAATTAGATAACTTATGTGGGTTTCTTTGCAAGGACTCGGTTCATCTTGCAGTATAGGAAGGGAAGGAGGGAGGAAAGTAAGGGGAAGGAAGAGTTCTCTCTCAACTGAATTGATCGGGTTTTTGACTCAACTGAATTGATCGGGTTTTAGAAGCTTCAGTTATTTTGGAGCTTAAGGAGAAGAAAGAAAGCACCAGAAAGTCTGTCCCAGCTCAGCAAACTGCACTTCCTTTTTGTATTCAAACACACCTAGTGCCCAGCAAAGCAGGGCAACTGCTGAAGGAAAGCAAACAAAACAGTATGAGGCCCTAATGTTTTCATAATACTTCATGAAGAGCTTCCTTCAGGTAAGCCCGTGTGCTGCAGGTGCTGTCCTAGCAAACCCTGCGTAAGGTGGCCAAAACAGCTCTACCCAGGACAAAACCTCCCCAGAGGCAGGGCCATCGCGTGGTGCATGTGCAAAGTTGCCCAGGAAGGATCCCTAGAGAAAGCAGCCTGGCCTGGGGACTGTGTCCCCCTCGCTCTGCTCTGGCCTTGCCGCAGCTTTTGCAGGTGCCCCCAGCTGAATGCTCTTAAAGCCTATCAATACAATGGCCATTTGTCAAGGTATAAGTTTTGGGATGTCGCCTCCTGAGGGCTATGACAAGCGAAGCCAGGCAGGCACTAAGAAACGCACAGATTGAACAGTCTAGTTAGTTAGGAAAGGCAAATGGGCCGGGGAAGCATGTGACCCAGTTTCCCTGTATCGCTGACCTGCATTCCTGCCCGGAACTGCAAAGAGGGTCAGGAAGAAGAGGCGGGTGAGAGGAAGCTGGAGGGACCAGTTCGGAGGTTGTTGCCTTGTCCCGTTGGTCCTGCGCATACCCATCTGGGAGCAGATGGGTCTGGGAGCCACCAGGTTATGCAGTCTGTGTCCAGGGCTGCCTGGAGGACGCTGAACTGAGAGCGGGAAATGGCAGCGTCACAGCAAGCGAAGTCGTCTTGTAACACTGCTATTGCTGTAACATGCCTGCTTTAAAAAGCATGCCTTAACACAGGCCTTGGCTGGATGGAATACATTTACTCTTTTCTTCTTAAATTCTGTGCAATAATAATGTGGAATCAGACTAAGCTGTTCTTCTTCCTCTGGGCACTCACAAATAACATCTGAGTGCCTTGATTATTGTGTGGTTTTTATCCTACCCTGGCTTATAAAAGGCCAAGCCCAAGGACAGTAAGTCTGGGCTGTAGGCTGGTTGCATACTAGGCTTTTTGAGGGGTCTCTGGAAAGTGCTAGCAGGAAAGCAGCAGGAAGAAAGGGAGAAAGCCTGAGACTTGCGAGCTCCAGCATATCTTAAACTCTGTACAAGTTTCTGGACTAGCCATCCTACTGTATCCAGAAAAACGAGGTGAAAGCCTGTGGGACCTTTTCGTGTCTCCTCTTTACAGACTGCTACTGTTAGCATGTGTCTCATGGGATGCTCTGTGCCTACGAGTGACTCTTCCTTATGTGTCTATGAGGTTCACCCAACGGGAACTGGTGGTGCAGTTGGTTGCATGCATCCCATCCCATTTTCATTGGTTTGAACATGCACTGTCTCCAATTTCTGGGGAAGATCAAGACATGGAGAACCACACAGCAGCAGTGGAAGGAAAATCAAGTCTGTCTTTAGCAGCAAGGGAAGGGTTAGACTAGGTGATCTCTGGACGTCCCTTCCAACTGCAACCACTCTGTGATTCTGTGATTCTGCAACATCAGCCATTCCCCAGGACCTGGTCTGATGGAGATGACTCTTCTCCTGACAGCCTCAGATATCTGAAGAGGACACTGGCTGGTGCAGTTTGCATGTCTGGCTTCCTTAGCAATGGCAGCATTTCTCAGAATCTTCTCTGAGGATGCAGCAGCAAATGCTAAGTGGCAGCCAGGACTGCAATCCTCTAGCATCACGGAAACAGGCTTGAAAGTGAGCTGGGGTTTAATCCATTAAGCATATTGATTAAAATATTTGCATTGATCCATTTTGGATGTGGCATTTTTATTTTACATTGTTAATTGATATTTTGAGCAATAACAAGGCAAATGACTGCTTGGCCTGGGGCCCACCTACGTGTGCAGCCCTCGCCAGGGCCGCCACGTCTGTCACAAAGCCCTGCTGCTTTGCTGCCTGCTCCTGCCCCATGGCCAAGCAGAACAGCCTGCAAGGACTGCACGTGTCCCTTTGCTGGTGGGAACGAACAGGAGACAGGGCCTCTTGCAGGACCACAGCTGTGGTGGCATCCGGGAAAACAACTTCCATCAGAAGAGACTGGTTTCTGGTGGAGTTTCCCTCCCAAAACCTGTGTCCAGACTGTTTAGGGATGCAGTGTGACATGTCGTGTCATAATCTTGGCATTGCTCTCCTTCACGAGCTTCAATCACAGGAGGAAGGCATGAGCGGTAACTATCCTGGATCTGCAGCTTGGGAACAGTCATATAGCAACAATCCACACACTCCTCCCTGACCCTGCATGGCGCCCGTGTCCTGCTTCCAGTCCTGACCTGAACCTGGCATGATGCCCTGTCCTGCTGCTGCCTCTGGAACTGTTAATCTGCCTTTCCTGGGAGGTGACCTCCGAAATCCCACAAACAGAGCTATATGTCCCCTTCTGCTTCTGTCCTCCCGGACAAGGCACAACATGCAGTCTGGCTGTCCAGGTGTCCCACGAGGGCCCACAAAAAGAACAGGATCTGTAGGCTTTTGTCCTGCATCATATCACAAGGAGGTGGTGTCCCACCTTCTGGAGAAGGGAAAGGGCTGAGGGTCCCTTAGGTGAATGTAGGTGTGCATGTCTATAGGGAGGTGCCTATGATGTTATTCAAGGGAGACTCTTGGGGGAAGACAAACAATTTAAGGGCTGGGACTTACCTGCTTTGGAGCTAATCCACAGCTTATCTGACTCCACAACCCAGCGCTGAGTGTTGGTATCTGTGTCACATCATAGGTGCCAGCCACAAGTGCCTGGTGCTCTCACAGAAGTACTGAGCTTTGAGGACATTAAAGTGAGTCAATGCAGGGGCAAACTGTGCTTGTAGTTGCAGAAGAATACTCCATGGTTTTCATTTATGAGATCCACACTGATCCAATCACCAATCCCTCTGGCAGCAGCAGTGTATTTTAGCAACTGTGCTGGGGCTTTTGGAGCTAACAGAAGCTACATGTTCAGCTACATGGACTCCCACCCATGAGGCCACTATGGCCTCCTCTGGCTTTCATTGAGCCCTGACCTTGAACCATCCCTGGTGTCCCATGCTTTGGCAACCTGGTCTTGCCAACTGGCCTTTCAACATCAGTTCGCTCGAAGCTCTGTGCTCTGTGAAGCTTCTGGAAGGCTCCTGAATGGCCTGAGATAAGCAGAAGTACACATTTCTGTTAGCATGTACCTGAGGGGAGGCACAAGTCCTGCTCGAATGCAGTGACTGCGAGAGCTAGGTTAGCAATAGGAGGCCTGCAGCAGAAGACATCCGGAAGAGCCAGCACTGAGCACACTGCAGGGCTGAGCACCCATGGGGTGCCGCTCCCCTGCACTGGCAGGAGCTGCAGCCCGGGCAAAGCTAGGGCAAAGCATGGGAGGCCAGAGCTGCCCAGCTCTGTCTGCCCCTCTCTGTGGACCAGAATAACGACTATCCCCTCTTCGAGATATCGTGTGACACACTATGGTTGCCTGCTTTGTCTTTTGTGACACCAGGTTGCATTTTCAGAGTTGCACTCCACAAACTGTCGTGCTCAGTAACATACACCTCCATGTGCCTGCCTGAGTGCACACAGTGAAGCAGCCCAGGCAGGGAGCAGGGCAAAATTCCTGTGAAGTTTCTTTGATTTTCAGTCTTTCATTAATGTTTTAAATGCAACTGTTTGGCCAACAGCTACAGCAATTAAAAATACCTACTCTTAATCACGTACTGGAAACTCTCTTTGGGTCATATTTGTAGGCTGGGGTGATTTAGTTACTGTCTCACGAAGTAATGGGCCTATCTATACTTTGCTTAATGGTAACTTTTCTTAATGTCTTTCATGTCCTTTGCCTGTTTTATTTTTTTGTCTTAATCTGTAAGATCTTATTTATTTGTAGACCTTTCGTTACCTAATAATTTGTCTTTTTCAGCATTTTTATGAGTTTTCAATTTTCAGTTTCCACGCTGTCGTGGGTAGATGGTGCACCAGTTGCACATACATCAACTGAGAGTGCATGTTATTTTCACGTATTGCATGGCCCAGGCAAAACAAGAAATAGGCATTGATTAACTGGGCAAATGAAGGTCCTAGTTCAGCCTGAAAGCCCCAGGCTTTCAGCAGGGGAGGTATTTTGATGGATTGCCTGGGGCAGACACCAAAATGTGCATCCACAAGCACATTTTTCAAAGAAATGATAGAGTCCTTTCCAGTAATTGTATCTTTGTGTCACTTTTTTATGGAACAGATCTGACTAACTGTATTTATGTGTGTACTCAGATAAGGCAAGGTACACATCTTCATTGTTTGAATAGATATAATATCACTTCAGGCTCTAATTAGAAATATTAATATTTTTCCAAGCACTGTGCCAGTCATGATTATCTTATTACTGAACATGCATCCTGCTAATGGGATCCTCTGAAAATGGGATTTAGAGCTCAGAGACTTTAAATCTTTAAAAAATACATTCTGTGTGCTTAACTCCATGCGAGATTAATTGCAGAGACTAAACAATGTTGTCATTAAAAATAGCCTTCAGTGTAATACAGATACAGATTTTTTTCATGACTAATTTATCTAACTGCAATTAAAATTCTGAGCAGAACATTTTTTTCCAGGAGGAAACGGCTCTTTTTGTTCAAGCAATCAGCGGTTCCCTGGCAGCTGATGAGAAAAAAATACCATTTTAAGATAATTGAGATGCATGACCAAGAACTACAAGGTCCTGCTTATTTGTCATCATCTCTGTGTTTTGGTAGTGCAGAGATTGTCGCTGCTTCAAGAGCAATGCCACTTGTTTCTTTGTTATTTTCCCAGCTCATTCTGTTCATTGTGGGTAACTTTTCCTTCTCTTACACTTGGAATTGCTTGTTGCAGGACATCAAACACCTCTCTGACCGCCTGTGTCTCCTGTATGGATTTTCCAGCCATTTTCCAGCCATTTTCCATGCATTTACCAAACACAAACGGAAGGGCAGTCAGTGCTCTGGCATTGCTGAGCATTGTAAACTGCTGCTGCCAAGTCCTCAGCATCCCGGCTGCAGCAGAAACCCTCACCATCAGAGCAGGGATCACAGAGTTGTCCCATGCACCAGTACAGGCTGGAGACTGGTTGGCTGGAAAATAGGTTTGCAGAAAAGCACTGGGATTCCTGGTGGACAGTAGGTCGAATGTGAGTCAGCAGTTCGTCCTTTGGCAACACAGACCAACTGTGTACTGGGCTGTACAAGCAAGGCTGTAGGCTGCAAGTCCATGGAGTTGATCACTCCCCTCTATTAAGCACGTATGAGGTTGCATTGACATTAGTGTGTCTCAGTCTGGTCTCCCCAGTACAAGACAGACATCAACATGCAGAAGTGAGTCCAGTGAAGGGCCACCACGGTGGCTGGGGATGGAGCTGTGATGTACCAAGAACAGTCACGGGAGCTGGGCTTGTTCAGTCTGAAGTGAAGACTAAGAGGAACTTTTTTGCTGTCTGCAACTGCCTGCTTGGAGGAAATAGAGAAGATGGAGCCATGGATGCACAGTGATAAGAGAGAAGGCAAAGCCCCAGGCTACCTCAAGAGAAATTATGATTAGATACAAGTATAGAACAGAAAAATGTATTCACAATGAGAGTGGTCAGTCACTGGGACAGATTGCTCAGGCCGTGGAATCCCCATCCTTGGAGTTATTCAAAACTCAACAGGCCCAGGGTCTGAACAACCCAACCTCAGTTAGCCCTGCTAACGAAGCGGTGAGCTGAACTAGGTGACTGACAGACTTCCTTTCCAAACTAGACTGCTCCATGAATCTATGAACTTTGGAGGTCATCTACTTCAACTCGCCACTCAAAGCAAAAATGAAAGATTAAATATTACCCTCCCAGACTTTGCTAAACATGTAACAAATAGGATAATATCTAATTAGAGTCACCTGACTGTAACATATATCAACATATATCCAAGGCTGCACTTTGGTGGTTTTGATGAATCATCCTAATGAATGAATCAGCTAGGGAATTTATGAGAAACAGGAAATGAGTTTCAAATAAAAGCCTCTTGTTAAATATAGAAAAGAGTTTTAGCAGCATCAACTCCCACACTGGAGGGGCTGAACCTCTTTCAGTGTCTAAGGTAAAGTCATTCATCAAAGAGGAGGCAGAGAGGTGTGCCTCAAGGTCTTGAGCTCCAGGCATCCCTTTAGCTCAGATGTGCAAAGTCTTTCAGAACATCTCCACAAACCCAGGGAGGCTGAGACTGTCGCCAGCAGCCATGGAGGGGCCACCAGCAGGCAAGTGTCTGTCGAGGCGTACTGGGGTCCTGGTGGGCAGTGGGCTAAGTGCAAGGCCATAGTGCAGCAAGCAAGGCTAACAGTGCTCTAGGAGACACCCAATAGGATCTAGGAGTGCAGCCAATAGATCCAGGGATGTGATTTTTCCCCTTGGCATTCACTACATCAGATCTGGAACACTAAATCCTGCTTTTCCTTTCTCTTTCTCCCAGTATAAGATAGATATTGATAAGCTTATACTATGAGGATAATTAAGCACTGGAATATGTTGCTCAAGGGATTGTGGAATCTTCATCCTTGGAGATTTTCAAGACCTGACAGGACAAAGTATCAGCCAACTGCTCCAAATTTGATGCTGGAACTGCTTTGAGCAAGAGCTGGAGTGGATGACCTCTTGAAGTCTCTTCCAACCTGAGCTATTCTCCAATTCTGTGAATAAATCCTCTCTCTCACCACCTATGTGATCCTGATATGCTATCCTTAGGACTGAAGTCTTTGCTCTGTAATGAAGAGAGTCTTGCCTTTTTTCCTTAACTGGTACCCTTCTCTCCTAGCCAAGTTCTGTGCCATGCAGTATTAATGTAGGACTGGACAGTCCATGCACTGCAGAATACAGCCAGAGGTGCAACACACATCTGGGAAGGAATGGTGTAAGTAGCTATAAAATGGAGTAACACTGCAAGGGCCTTGATCACATTTAACAGACTACAGACAGTTCCCTTCAGTGTCTTTGGAAGAAAGTCTGTATTTTCTCACTGCAGTAAAATCAAGGCAGTTGTTAAAAATCAGGAATATTTAAACTTGGAGAGTGGAGGAGGGACAGAAAATTAAAATATGGAAAAGGTTTTAGGGTTTTTTATTTGGTCTTTATTAAAATAAGGTTAGTTAAACAACAAAAACTTGTTTTACTGCTTGCTTTTCTACTGAGTTATTTCTAACATCTTATGTCTATATACAAAAGATGATAGCCGAAAAACTATAATAAGAATAGCACTAAAAAATATTGTGATAATTTGCTGCTTTGCACATACATTCGTCATGTAGAGCTGCAATCATCATTTTTGTGAACACTTAAAAATAGTAAAAAAAATAATATCCGTTTAACATACAAATATATAAAATTAAAATGCATATGTATCAGTGTACATATTTTGAGCTAAAAATACTGAAAAACAAAAGTAAAAGATAAGGAAAGTAACATGTCAAACAATTCACTGAAAGTAACAAAGTTAGTGCAATAGTAGAAGAACCTGGTGTAGGCTTTTCTAGGGTACCAAGAGAAAAGCAGATTTATCATCACCAGATATTCTACCCCACTCTGCAATCAGATATTCTGACATACCAGAAAAGGTCTAGTTATCTTAAGAGTTACATAACTACTGAGTGAGAAAAACTCCTACAACCATCTCCCATGTTCTTCACTTTCGATTGCATCATTTTCATCCTCGGAGATTCCATTTATATTGTCTGTTTCTTCCAGAGCTACTACTAAACTTGACAGAGTTGTGTGAGGATCAAGCAGTTTCAAAACAGGTATGTCCACCTTCCTTTCTTGAAAGACACGGTTCTGAATTGTCATAGCTAACATAGAGTCAATGCCCAATGACAGAAGTGTCGTGTTCATGGTTAGTTCGTTTGGGTTTGCTCTGGTGAGGTCGCTCACCAGTGAAGTGATGTACTTCTCAGGTTTCGCTAAAGCAACATCCTGGACTTGAGTATCCTCAGATAGTTTAAGACTGGAACCAAATTCTTCTGACATAAGTGATATGAAGCGACTTTTTAGTGATAAAATCCGAGAGAAAACATGAAGATATAAGGTTTGAAAATTCAACTTCACGACAGCCTGCTGAGGGTTATTCGTAAGTAAGCTCTTTCTCAGATACTCATGGATTTCATGCACTTGCAAAATATCTATGCCCCTGGATCCCAGAATGTTCTGAATGTAGTTTTGATTGAGCAGTATGCCAAGGTTCAAAGCACCCCAGTTAATGGATTGACCTGAAAGCCCACAGTTCCTCCTGTAGTGGCAGAAGACATCCAGGAAAGAGTTTGCTGCCGCATAGTTTGTTTGTGTGGCATTCCCCAGAAAGGAAGTAACAGAAGAGTAGCACACAAAGTAGTCAAGCTCCAGGCCTCTGGTGGCCCAGTGAAGATTTATGACCCCTGCCACTTTGGGGCTTAGCACTTTCTGAAAATCAGCCAAGCTCAGGACCTCAAGACGGCCATCGTGTAAAGCCACAGCGCCTTGAAACACACCTTTGATTGGACTCCCTGGAAAGATTTGTATTATATACCGGAAAGCTGTCTCAACCTCCTTGGTTGAAATAACATCACATTGCACAAATGCTATTCTGCTGCCTTCGTGCTGCTGCTGCAAAGCCTTGAGCTCTTCTAGCTTTTCACTGCTCGGGATTGTCCTGGAGAGTATGGCGATACACCCACCTCCATTTTGGGCTATGAATTTGACAGTTTCAAAGCCGAGTCCTGTAAGGCCCCCTACTACTACGTAAACAGCATTCTGCTTAAACATTTTCCTCTGAGCTTCATACAATGGTATTTCTGAAACCACGGTGACATCCCTCTTCTGTCTTCTCAGTACAGCAAGTGGGACGGATTTGCAGGTAAAATAGGACAACTCAGAGTTCATCCTTTCTAAGTTCTCGGTTTGCTGAAAAACAAAACCTGATAGACTTTTAAACCGTTTCACATCCATTGAACCGATCCATGCGTGCACTGTCTTCTGCAGTTCCTTTAGGGATGCTTTCTGGAAAATGCTACTGAGGGAAAGGATATGAAAGCAAATATTTTCATGATCAATTCCGATGGCATTTTGGAGACTTTCTAGCTGCTGATTGCCACGTACTATCACCACATCTTTAAGGAAGTACATGTGGGCCAGATCTTCCTGAGACAGTCCGTTTACTGGCGGAAGAACAACAAGGGCATGGCACAAGGTTATACGTTGGAGCTCATCAGGAGTGGGCCTTGCAAGTACTGTTCTCCAACCCATCTCTTCTGCTGCCACAGAAAGAACATGGCACAAAACTGAAGATGGCTCTGTCGAAATAATACCTAATGTTTTTCCATTTTTCCTCTTGGGTAACCTATGATTTAGTATTTCCCATGCAATGATAAAGTATGACATACAAGGGACATTTTGAAAGCATGGAAATTTCCTTACATTGAAACAAACTGTCCATGGAATCTGAATTTTGGATGATGCAGCAACTGGATAGCAGGAAACCACCTGGTCTCCCACTTTAACTTTCCTCACATGAGAACCTATTGCCGTTACTGTGCCACTGAAATCAAGGGCTAAAAGTCCATATTTACCTACTATTTGTGAATTCCAGTACAGTGCATTACCAAAGTTACGACTAGAAACACTCATAGGAAAATAATCTTCAGAGTGGAGACATATTTTATCTATTTGAATTTCAATGCTCTGTTTTTCGAGCTCATTAACTTCTCTGGTGGATAATTCAGCAGATAAGTCTTTTGCTGTGTATGGATCAGAAGTGTACAAAGTGAATGTTTCCGATTTCTGCAAAGATCTTACGGGCTGGCTAGAATCTGCATCTATAAAAGGTGTGCGTCTGATTTCTGATGTGTAAATTCTTCCTTGGCTGATCCAAACTTCTGGATAGTCCATTCCTTTGTATTTGACAAGAACATCTGCTAATGCTGAGATGTCCAGGGAACTGGAAGAGCTAAGGTCAATTATCTGAAAAGTGACTTCAGGAACTTCAAGGACGCAAGTTCTGGTCATGCCACACAGAGCAAACCCGCTGTTAATGTGGTCTACGTTTCTTCCTGTTGTTCTGTAGGTGATCACTCTGACTGAGCAGTGGGATGATTTCTCTCTTAATGCCACAATAATTTGGCGATAGGCCTCACAACACTTTGCCAGCTGGTCCACCACTTTGCTTGGAAACTCTTCATTTAACTTTTGAATTCCCCACAGGTACAGAATTTCATCATAGTCCTCAACCTCAGTTTTCATTTTATTCTCTGTATGGACTTCCAAGTAGGTTTCCCAGTCTTCATACATAACGTACCTGGACTCAGGATGCAAATATTTTTTTAGCTGTTCAGCTATACCAAATTTGTCAGCAAACACTAGGACTCTGGGGATTGTTCCTAGGTGTCCAACTGCCTGTGAAGAAGAGATTTCTTTCCACTTGTTCTCAAACATAAACTCATTTTCCCTGGAAGATGCCTGCTTCATGAAAGTGATGGTAACACGCTTGAGTTCAGCCAAAATGGAGCCGTGCTTGTCCATAAAGCATCCGCAGACCTCTAAGTTGTTGCCAACAGATTTGCTTGTTCTCATATAGATCATCATTTCTTCCTCCAGTGGTCGAAGTACCACCAGGCTGCCTATCCCAGAGGGGAAGCCTGCTCTGGCCTGAATGGTCTTTGAGGTCATGACAGCAGTCATCTGCAGAAAACAATCCAGCAGCACTGGATGGATGTAGTAGTTGTACATCTCTCCAGCAGTCTGCTTGTTCACCTTTATGCTTGCTATAGCTTCCTTCAGCTCCTGGCAATAATGCACGTCACTGAGCTGCCTGAATATGGAGCCATACTGAAAGCCAACCTGGGACAGTGCTTCATAAACCTCCTCTGTGCTGACCACGGACCTGCACCTTTGAAAGATTTCCTGGAAGGAGATAGTCCTTTCTTCAACTACAGCTTCAGGCACCTTTATAACTTGGCCTGCAGCAAAAAGTGCTTTGGAGGGAGAGAGTATTTCAAAGGCTGTTGTTGCTTTCTGTGGACTTAGCTTGATATGCAAAACTTGGGAACCCTGGCTGAGGACACAAGGGGCAGAAAAACTGATACTCATTTGGCAAGTGCCCAGAGGTACTTTAGGTCTTGAACTACTCATCACAGAGGCCAGACCGAGCTCCACGTAAAAAGCACCAGGGACTAAAGCCAGACCATTGTTCTTGTGCTCATATAGGTAGGGTGTTGTGTCCTGAGATACCAGGCAGCCAAACTCCATATTGTCGCTCTTCATACTGTAAACCAAAGGATGGCTGGAGCTGACGCCTCTTTTGTTTGCTTGTTGATGAAGGTCCAGAAAGGCCATTAATTTCTTGCGATCAAATTGATACCGTGGAATAGTCACTGGAACACTTTGATATCCATTATAAACGTGTTGCCAGTTGGGATTATATCCCAGTTCAAACAAATTTCCTAACAGAGTAAGGAGTGCCTGATGCTCTGCATCAGTTTGCAAAGATGACAACACTTTTGTGCCCTTTCCTAGAGTTTCTATTATGTTTCTTTGCAATGCCCGGTGAGGACCTATTTCCACAAACACCACATTTTCCTTGTTTCTAGCTGCTGTTTCTATGGCTTGAGTGAAAGCAACAGGCTCACGAGTATGCCGGGCCCAGAATTTGCCCTGAGTGAAGTCATTTTCAGAAGCAGCCATGCCAGTTAGTGTTGAGATCACTTCAATTTCCCCCTTCCGTTTTTCTAAATGTTGTATGCTCTCTTCCAATTCCCTGAGTATCTCATCCATGCTGGGGCTGTGGTATGCAGCTGGAACATTTAAAACATGAAGAAAGATGTTTCTGCTGTTGAAAGTTTGAGCTAAGTCCTTGTGGACAGCATCCACAGAATGTGAATCACCAGACAAGGTGCAGGAAACGGGGCTGTTGAAAGCAGCAATGCACACCTTCCCTGAGTATCGGTTTAGATGGTCAGCAATCTCTTTGACGGGGATGTTTCCAACCACCAACATTCTGCCCCCGAGGACCTTTGCCTGCAGCCTGCTCCGGTGATAAATCACTTTGACTGCATCAGCCAAGGAAAGGTACCCAGCAATGTGGGCAGCAGCGACTTCCCCTACCGAGTGGCCAACAACAGTGACTGGTTTGATGCCCCAGTATTTCAGAAGAGAAGCTAAGGCAACCTGCAGCGTAAAAAGCAAGGGCTGGGTGACCTCTGGACTGGAGAAGTCCTTTGGGCTGCAGTCTTTTGCTGGCAGGAGACTGATGGGGGCATGGCTCTGAAAGAGCACCTCTATTTCCTTACACTTCTCTCTGAACACTGGCTCTGAGCTCAGCAATGTCTCGCAGAACTCCTTCAACGTGACACCGTTGCCACAAAACACAAACACCAGCTCTGGTGCCCCTTTTGACTTGGCTCTTTCAGTGTTTGCTGCTGACATCATCTCTTGCTGCAAGTGCTGGAGAGAGTTTGTGACAAATGCTTTTCGGTATTTGTAGTTGATGTTGCTTCTTCTGCAGGCAGATGTATAGGCGAGACTTGGGAGGGTCACAGTGCTGCTTTTGCTGAGCTGCTCAGCTGTATCTGCCATTGTCATCTTGAGGGATTTACTTGATGCTGCAGCCAGAAGAACTAATTCAACGGGCCTCTTAAAGACAGGAAGAGGTTCTGATTGCTTAACCTGCCTGACAACAATGTGGGCAATGGTTCCCCCAAACCCAAAGCAGTTGATGCCAGCTAGTCTTCCGTACTCGCCCTGCTCTTCCCAGGGCTCTACAGTTGTGGGAATTGCAAGGTTTAATTTCTCTGCATCAATACTGCTTGTCTCCTTTGAGTAGTGCAAAGATGGAACGATCTTCCCATGATGCATCATCAGGAGTACTTTGATTAACCCTGCTGCTCCGGCAGCTGATTCAGCATGGCCAATATTTCCTTTCACTGAACCGATTTTCAGAGTAGAAACTTGTGAAGACCTCTTTTTAGAAATGGCATTACCTAGACTTTCAGCTTCCGTGGGGTCTCCAGCGGCGGTTCCTGTGCCATGTGCTTCAATGTACTGCACAGCTGATGGATCCACATGAGTTTGATAAATGCTGTGCAGCAACTTCTCTTGCTCTGTTTGAGATGGTCTTGTGATCGGAGTTATGGACCTACCATTCTGACTCACTGCACTGATTCTTATAACGCCCCAGATTTTGTTGTAGTCTTCCTTTGCCTGTTTCGTAAAAAGAAAGTAATATCTTTAATAATCCTGCACTTTTTCTATAAAAGGAAAACAAACAAACAAAAAAAGAACAAATAAAGAATAATATTAACTTTTAAATGTGTGATTCTCATGTTAAAAATATCTTATTAATACTACAGTTAAATTAGAAGACTGAAAGAGTTATTTTTCTAGAGGAACTTACTACAATTGGAGATACAGAACCTAGATAAACATGCAGTCTTATTTTAAGCTACTTCACAGACAATCTTACCTTTTTCAGTGGTTTTAGGAAAACAACACCACAGCCTTCTCCCCTTCCATAGCCATCTGCCCTTTTGGAGAAAGGTTTGCTTATTCCCTCTGGCGAGATCATTTTTGCTTTACTGAGAGACACAAAGGTGCGGGGATCTATAATGCAGTTCACACCACCACAAATGGCTGCCTCACAGTCTCCTGCAGTGAAACAGAAACATGCTCACATTGAAATGTCCAAGACATCACAGAAATATTTTAATTATATATAACAGTTGATTGAAAAGGCTGATATTTCAGGTAGATAATCATGAAAATTATTTGAGGTATTTAGAATTTCAAGATTGGAACTAATTACTGAGGCAGGTCTTTGAAAGGTCACCAAGACAGGTTTCTAGATCTACATCAGGATATAGCTGAGGGAGTAACATTATTCCTTATAATGAGAGGTTTCTTTTTATTATAGAAATGATGGGTATTTCAGAGATAGTGGGAATTAACAGTTCCCTGCTAGTGAGACTGAGAATACAAAAAGTTTTATTGAATTCATCTCAGTAATCTTAAAGTTTAAGTATAGCTCGATAGCTGTGATATGGAATGCAACTCTAGAAAAACTGAAATCTTAAAATTCCAGCTAACTCTTACAGTATCAACCCTAATTTCTTAGGCTAGCATCTCTTCAGTCCCATTACCTGCTTTGATTGCTCTCAAGGCGTAGTGCAAAGCAAAAAGAAATGATGAACACGCAGTGTCAATAGCCAGCGATGGTCCAGTGAGATTAAACGTGTATGAGACCCTGTTAGCAGAGATGCTCATTGCTGTTCCCGTGCCATCATAATGGTTTATTTCACTCACTGCTCTGCTTGTCACAATTTCATAATCTCGATTCATAAGACCTGTAAAAGTGTCAAACACACCACGTTAAACTGAGAGAACAAAAGGGATTAACAGCTCTGAACCTGAGAGGAGCATGTGCTTTGTTTTTCTGCTTTAAAATTAAACTGCGTATCATCAGTGCTCCTAGGGTAAAAAATGGTTTCTACTGAAGTCAAACATGAAACTCAGTGATTTCCAGTGGACCCACCCTAAACAAACATACCTGACACTCGAAATCTGCCTCCAGACAGTAAATGACAGGCCTTATCTGCAGACTAAGATAGTTGTGTGATGCAGTTAATCTATGCTAGATTATTATCTATGCTATCTAGACTATTTAGACAGTTGTATCTCAGTTTAAGAGTGAGCTAATTTGGTTTATATATATTAAGAAGTTACAATGAAGATAGCTGAAATAAAAGCACATAGGATGAGCTCTAACTCCTCAGGCATTACAAGCTGAATTTCACAGTGTAGGCTACACCAAATACTTTTCATTATGTTTGCTTTTCGTGCTGTGAACGAGTGAAAAAGGCAGAAATAGAAAAGAATTTGGCCTGACAGAAGTGTGGTCCCCTCTCTATGAGAACATGTGCTTGAAATGCAGCAGATTCCACAGGCTTATGTGGAAAATGCAGTACATCCATTCAGAGAGCAAGGAATAATCTTGTTTGTGTAAGAGGAGCATGGCTCAGACTAAAAGGTAATCGAGGTAGTTTACCACTATTGTTATCTCGATCAAACTAACTCAGTAAATTCCTCTTAAAGCAAACAGATATTATACTAGCAAAAGATGCTGGTTTTCTAGCTCCTTAACAAAACAAGAAATTGGAGAAATGCACTTAGGTTGCATGTTAATATCTACATGAGGTTTTCTGCTGGTTTTAAGGGGCTTAATGGTCCACACCAGCTGAACCACTACTATTATATTGGGAACTATCTAAGTCTGAGAATATCACTTCTGAACAGGCTTGGGTAGCCAATTTAACTTTTTGGTGATTTAGCTTCAGCGCCTACATACACTGAAAGTTAACAGCATAATGAACTTCTAGAATAACCTACTAATATTTACCTTAAATAATAAACACTGTCATAGCACAGTAGCCGTAAGAGCTCTAATAAGAGATATATGTGAAGTTTATGAAAGTGTTGCATGCTTTATGAGGTTAGAATGGAGATTTTTCACCATGAATTGTTATCTTACCAATAAAAACGCCTGTTTTGGTGCCATTGATGGCTTCTACAGGGACTCCCGCATCCTCCAGTGCTTTGTAGGTGCATTCTACCAGCAACTTCTGTTGCGGATCCATGCGTTCAGCTTCCAAATCATTAATTCCAAAGAGGTAGTTGTCAAATGAATTGAATCTAAAATATACAAACCAGGAAATAGTTTATTATATATAAAACATGCACTACTAGACTCAAAGTACACATTTTTTTGTAATTTCATGACAAGGAAAGCAATAACTGGTATTTAGGCTGCAGTTCCCATTTCTGCAAATGTTTATAGACCAAGATGTTCTATTTCTCCATAGGATATGCATTTTTACTAGCTGCTTAGTCTCCATTTGCCTTGGTCTCAGTGAAAGGCCAGACACATAATTGTAAAAATAAAAGGAAAAATCTGTGTGTATACAGCACTTACTCATTGAGAAGAGCCGCTCGTGTCGTACAAATTTTTCCTGGCTTGTTATCATCTGGATCATACCACTCCTTCGTATTAAATCTCTCTGGTGGTATCTCTACAGCGCAGTTTTTGCCTTCTTCCAGGACCTTCCAGAAGTTGTCAATTCCTTCACCTGTTGCATGAATCATAGAATCACAGAATCATAGAATGGCTAGGGTTGGAAGGGACCTGTAGAGGTCATCTAGTCCAACCCCCCTGCACACGCAGGGTCCCCTAGAGCACGTGGCACAGGGTGATGTCCAGACGGGTTTTGAAGATCTCCAGAGAAGGAGACTCCACCACCTCTCTGGGCAGCCTGTTCCAGTGCTCTGTCACCCTCACCGTTAAGAAATTCTTCCTCAAGTTCCTGTGGAACTTTTGGTGCCTCAATTTTTGGCCATTTCCCCTAGTTCTATCACTAGCCACCACTGAGAAGAGGCCAGCCCCCTCCTCCTCACTCCCTGTCTTGAGATATTTATATACATTGATCAGATCCCCTCTCAGTCTTCTCTTCTCCAGGCTGAACAGGCCCAGCTCTCTCAGCCTTTCCTCATAGGGCAGATGTTCCAGGCCCCTAATCATCTTTGTGGCCCTGCGCTGGACTCTCTCTAGCAGCTCCACATCCCTCCTGCACTGGGGAGCCCAGAACTGCACACAGTACTCGAGGTGCGGCCTCACCAGGGCTGAGTAGAGAGGCAGAATCACCTCCCTCGACCTGCTGGAGACGCTCTGCTTAATGCACCCCAAGATCCCATTGGCCTTCTTGGCCACGAGGGCACACTGCTGCCTCATGGTCAACTTGTCGTCCGCCATGACGCCCAGGTCCCTCTCTGCGGGGCTGCTCTCCAGGAGGTCGGTCCCCAGCCTGTAGGCATGTCTAGGGTTATTCCTCCCCAGGTGCAGGACCCTACACTTGCCCTTGTTGAACTTCATGAGGTTACTCGCCGCCCAGCTGTCCAGTCTGTCCAGGTCCCTCTGGATGGCAGCGCAGCCCTCAGGGCTGTCAGCTATTCCTCCCAGCTTAGTATCATCAGCAAACTTGCTGAGGGAGCACTCCATCCCTTCATCTAGGTTGTTAATGAATAAATTGAACAGGACCGGACCAAGGACTGACCCCTGGGGGACACCACTATCCACAGGCCTCCAGCTGGACTCGGCACCGCCGATTACTACTCTCTGGGCCCTGTCATTTAGCCAGTTCCTAATCCACCTCACTGTCCACTCATCTAACCCACTCTTCTGGAGCTTGCCCAGGAGGATGCCGTGAGGGACGGTGTCAAAAGCCTTACTGAAGTCCAGATAGATCACATCCACCGCTCTGCCCTCATCTATCCATCTAGTCACCCCATCATAGAAGGCTATCAGGTTAGTCAAGCATGACCTCCCCTTGGTGAACCCATGCTGGCTACTCCTGAGCACCTTCTTCTCCTTCATGTGCCTGGAAACAGCAGTCAGGATGACCTGCTCCATTACTTTCCCAGGGACAGAGGTCAGGCTCACCGGCCTGTAGTTGCCCGGCTCCTCCTTCTTGCCTTTTTTGAAGACCGGGGTGACATTGGCTTTCCTCCAGTCCTCCGGCACCTCCCCCGTTCTCCAGGACCTTTCAAAGATGATGGAGAGCGGCTCGGCTATGACATCTGCCAGCTCACGTAGCACTCTGGGGTGCATCCCATCGGGGCCCATGGATTTGTGGGTGTTGAGTTTCCTCAGGTGCTCTCTAACCAAATCTTCCTCTACTCTGGGCAAGTCTTCCTCTCTCCAGTCCCTTCTCGTTTCCCTAGTGTCAAGGACACTTAGGGGCTGCCCTTGAGAGTTGTCAGCCCTACCTAGGCTCTGTAGTTCCTGGGGACCAGCCCTAGCAGAGAAGACTGAGGCAAATATTTTGAAGATTAAATTATCTGCTCTCTCACGTGCATATTCAGAAGTGCATCGTGGCCTCTGGCCAGCAGCACCCCTCAGGAAGCTCCACTGGCAGCAAAGGAGCATCCCTGGCCATCAGCTCTTTGGAGACAGACTGAGCTTACAAATACTAGGAAAACACCAGCGACATTATGCTTTGTCCATAACACAGTTCAGCAGTAGAAGGGGATCTCAACCCAACATAAAAGCCTGTGGATTCTCAGCATTGGCAAAGCCCATCTGACTCCTGGGTTTTAAGAACATCTGTCCATACCATTGAGATGCAGGCATGGAGGGTACGTCTATACTGTACATAAAACAGCCCTGTGCCCGCTCCTTGGCCAGACACTGCGTCATCACAGTGACTCACATTCCTTCTGCCCCCAGCACTTCCATTTCCCAAAAGACACGGTGGTGTCACGTGCACCCACTCTGGGAAGTCCCTTGCAGATACTAACTAACCTGTGGTGTGGCTGAGCAGTGCCCAGGAGAGCTCAAATGGCTGTGGGCCGAAGCTGGGCTGCGGGATGTGCTAACAGTCACTAGGAGCCTTCCTGGCTAAGCCCTTGCACATTTACTGCATCATCATGGGCATGGCCACAGCCACGAGCCAGAGTCAACAGCTCCCACCACTCAACGGAACCAGGGATTCTCCCGAGGCCCATGAAGAAGTGCAGTTCTGAGGCTGTACCGTGCCGGAGGACAGCACGTGTGTTCACGTGTGTTACTGCACAAATGGATAACTAAGAACACGCAACTGAAATGATTCCCTGTTAATGTTGCAGAGTTGCACCAAGTTAACATTTAATACTGGGGTATGAGATTCTACATATTTTATAGCACTTAATTAGATTTCATTACCATTAATTTGTGCTCATAATTTAGTTTGCAGTAAGGGCAAAGAAGAAAACAAGGAAGGAAGAGACTGGCACTGTAGCCTTTAGGGCTGAACACTAACTCAGAGACAGAGCTGTTTTCTATTATCTCAATTATTTCTGGATTATTTTTTAAATAAGTGTCTATCTAAGGTATTGAAGATTTGAGACCAGAAGCCTGAACCTAGAACCATCTCTGCTTATCTAAACACCTCCATGCATCTAATCTCAGAAGATAAAGTCTACTGGGACTTTATAGGGCCTAATTGCAACAAAAGTCATATATACTCTATGAGACTAGTGCAATAGGGATAGTTGTTTTTTATTACAATAAAGCTGCATGTCAGCTGGCAAATCGAAACCACCATATGGTGACCTTTTCAGAAATATTCAACAAGTTGGAAAGCAAGGACTTCTACAGTAGGAAGGGAAAGAAAGGTAGTGTTTTACCCCACATCAAAACTGATGAGTAACTGTGTTTTTCAGTATTTGCTCAATATTCTGCTTTGCATTTACCCAAACCTTACCTCCAGGAAAGTTGCATCCTATTCCCACAATAGCAATTTCATCTCCAGTCTCCATCTCCATTTTAATGCTTTGGTTTTGAGCTGCACAATACTGTACCACAAATGTCAGGCAGCTGAAACAATTATGCATTTATCATTAGATAAATATTAGTTTAAAAAATGAACTTCCAACAAATGTATGTACATGAACAAAGTTTGATCCATCTTGAAAGCTCCATTAGTTGTGAAGAGAAATGACACTGCCCAGAAGTTAGCAGAGCAGCAAGCTAGGTTTCCCTTTGTCTCTGCTTTAGAAGGAGAACTCCAACTAATCCTCTAAATTACCTTATTCACAGGCATTTTACTGTTTCACCTCTCCTAATCCTGTCACAAGTCGATCTGCTCTTGAGCCTTTCCTTTGGGCCCTCATCTCCAGGGATCTAAGGGATTCCAGGGATTTAAGATCCCCTTAGATGGGTCCTGCTTCACTGTTTGGGTGCAGTAGTGAAGTGCACAGAGGCAGACTTTCAACTCTTATCATCTCTAGCCTCCCCATAAAACAGAGCTCCCAGTCCCTGCAAATTGCCAGCTAAACAAACAACCAGCAATCAAATGGTGGGAGGAACAGAAGCTGCTTCTTCTGCACCTTTGAAAAGTGACAGAAAATATTGTTCGGGATTCTCCCTGGCTGGATCTCAAGGCTGCGCTGCTTTATCTAAATCAGCTTTTATAGTCAGAGGTTAACCTCAATAAACTTCAAAGCCACCAACAGTTTCAAGGTGATCCTCTTGTCAGAGTGCAGCTTCCAGCTAGCACCAAGACCACATATGACTCTCGCAGCTCATTTGCAGTTTCAAAGGGGTAAACTTGGAGTTTTGAAGCAATTCAAAATGAAAATGCATGAAATTTTTCAGCAATTGCAAGAGTAAAGAAAAAATGTTTTGGATCATGTCAATTATCTCAGCATAGATTCAGAAATTATAAAGCTTTTTCGTTTGTTTGTTTCTAATTCTGTAATGAGAAGTTGTCAGATAAAAATCAGTTCAATTCAATTAATGCAATTCACAAAAGCCCAAGGCCCTTCTGCCCTCCTGGGCCTGCCTCAGCCCACAAAGGAAAACCCATGTTGGAAGGGATTCTTTGGGATGCCTGGCAGTGATGGCAGATTCTCTTCGAAGTGCTACCACAGGAGGTCCCAAACAGCCCTTGAGTGAGTACACGGACTACAGTGGTCCTGGTATTGCAGAGATGAGGCTGCTTTACAACCCCACAGATCATGCACAGTTAGGATTTCTAGAGGGTTATTTCTGAAATATGGAGTGAAAAATTACAGTTCAAATACATGCTCTGAAAAAATTAATTCACAATTCCATTAATATAGAGAAAGTTAATGGACCACTTGGCACAAATAATCTGGCGTTCCAGGAGTAAGTTCTGTTTTCAACAAGAGCAATAATAATAAATGATGCTGTAATTTTTATATCTTTCAAAATTATCTCCAATTTGAAGAAGTTAAAAAGAAAAAGTTAATAAAAATCTGTAAATGTGTTTGTGTCATGGTTCTTTTTCTTCCAAAATGGCAAATTCTTTCTATTTTTACTAATTTGTAGAAATGTAATTTCTATATCTACTATTCTCCTAATTCTACTGTTTTCTATTGCTACTAAATAGATTAAATTCTATTTAAGAATTTCATTCCATTACTAACCTAATGTTGCAAAGGCCAACACAGATATTCTATCACAAAGTAGTTTTAAATATTGTTCTTAAGTTATGTCCTAAATAGTATGTGCTAGGAAAATAAGAGAGTTCCAAATTTAACATCAAATATGTCTACAGCATCTAGAGAATTCCCTAGTGAGATAAATGATCCTTACCTGACATCATCCCCAGCAGGGTGTACTCGTATGCTGAGTCTTTGGAAGTTCCTTATATAGTGTTCCGTGAGGCTTCTTACTCAAATGCTAAAACAGAGTGAAAATGTTAACGCCTTTTAAAGAAGAAAAAGTAAGTGAGTCATTTTATTCCGTCACTGGCCCTGACTAAAGTTCAAAACTACTTCCCTGAAGTGGTAAATTCTTGGTGAAATCAAGCTTTACATCAGGGCAAAAGTAAAATCCCTCTCTTATCTATCTTCTTAAAGATAGGAAAATAATAAATTGGAGATTCTATACTTGCCTATTCTAGACTATGCAATAGTCTATAATAATCTTAGGATCTTAAGAATCCAACTAAAAATATTTTTTTTCTAGTAACATGTCCTATTTGTTTGCTTTCTATATCAAGAAATCTAAGGTAACATTTAAAGCCTCATGTATTTGCTGTAGGCATGATTTGTGACACGTAAGCACAAATTGTGTATAAACTTAAATTTTGTTTCAGTTTTGATTACACAGCTTCAGTCCTTCATATTGCAGTAGTGTTTGTTTAAATATGAAAGTACAAAGGGCTAATTCTTTTACAAGCCTTTTCAATTGCAAGCTTATTCAATTACATGACAAATAGCCTGAAGATATTTATAAGTCCACCATGAAATTAAAAGCCAAACTATCCATCCTTTCTTTAAACTGCAATGCTAAAGGAAAGCAAACATTAGAATATCCAAAAGTAAAGTTGCAAGGGATTAAGTCCACTCCTCTCCTTTTAACTCTTCCTCATCTTCATTTAACCCAACTACTAAAACTGATCTTTCACCTTTTCTCACTTTACAATGGAAATATGAAGTCTCACGACTACATTCAATATTGCTAATGTTGGCCCTGATATGTAATGTTGACCTAAATATTACTAAAAAGAGAAAAAAAAAATAACACTGTCCTGTGACGAAATAATTATATTGCCACTGACTAGCTTTGAAATCTGCTCCGGGAAGCTCAAATTCTATTTCATAGCTCAGTTGACCAAATTATGAAGTTTTTGTGACTTATTTAATAAGTTCCTTAATTAATATAAAAATTAAATTAAATTGAAAATCAGTTAAAGAACTTTAGCTTCCACTATGCCATTACTAGGCTGATATGCAAGCTGCCTAGTCTGAAGTTCACTTAAGTATTCCTGTATTTTACATGTGTGAAAAGTGAAATCATGTCAATGGTGGTAACATTAGCATCCCCTGGTAGAGCAGAAAGCAGGTTTATTTGGTTTACTGATAATGCATTTCAGAATTTCCATTAAATTTTCACAATTATCATTTGAAAGCAACAAACACTACACCATATTTCCAGTTTTGGAAGGAATACTGAGATGAATAGTGCACTACCATGGCCATTCATTTCAAATCGTGTTTAACCCCTCTGAACACTAGTAACCTGAACACAAAACAAACAATATGAGCCCTGTTGTGCAAGGAAGTGCTGTTAATGTCATGATTCAAAGCCTGACACTGATTTAGGCTGTTATCAGCGTGTTCACGACTTGCACTAGTCACAGCTGGAGTGTATTTTTACCCACAACTAAGGCAATAATTGCTCAATTCTTCTGAGTAATTCCAGTGACAGAGATTTTAGCTAAGTACATAAGCCTAAATAGCAACAAAGCATAACAAAGGATTATGTCTGTTATTACTAACATACAATGCCTATTTACAACAGAATCACCAGATATTGGAATTGATTTAGGAATTCATCAGGTTTATCACACATTTAACCCGAATTTCAAAATTGCAACAATGAAATTCTGTCATATGGGGAGTAGTACACTTAGCTTATCTCCAACATAATTACAGTGGCCACCTCTGCACAGCTCTTGTTCTAACCAAACCTACGTCTGATAAATCCAAAGAGGCCAATAGAATCTGTAAGTCTTTTCCAGGAGGTTTACAAATGAAGCTGGCACCATCTCACCAAGGCTTACATATAGGAGTATAGTTATTCACTTGCTTAGTCATGATGATTTTCCTGTCTTCCAATGCAAGCACATTTATACGTGAAGTGCCTATGGGGCTGGGTTTATTTCAGAGAATATGCAAGACTGGCCTGCGGGATCTAGCAAAACTGTAAAAACATGCAAAAAAGGTCATCTTTTGATTTATTTTCATTTGTTTTCTTGTTTTAAGTTCTAAGTAGACATTAGGACAACAATACTTGTGAACTCCCTGCCTCTGTCAGGACACAACAAGGATTCGCTGTAAAAATCACTGGAGCTTCTTGCTCCACTGAAGCACTGCCCAGAGCTAGGAGCTGGGGACACAAATATATCATTCTGCATTATCATGAAAACCCATTAAGAAAAGGCACTGAGGAAAGCACTCTTGGATATATCATTTCTTTAAATTAATTACATCCCCAATTTAATTTATTATATACTAATAGTTAAAAAAATTGAAAGTTGTGTTATAGAGAGTGGGGTGCAGTATTGGCCTTTCTCATGCTACATCTACAAAGATTTGTTTGTTTGTTTACTGCTGCTGTTACATTGCTGCTAGCAATGGTAGTGATCCCAGGCATACAGCAGGGACCTCTATGTCGGGAGCTAAACTGATCTGTGGATGAGAAGGTCCTCACCACAGAGAGCAATGTCTGGCACCCCTTAGCTCTTCAGTTTCCAGATCTGTGCTCTATGGGGCTGGTCAGGAGTAGAAGGCAGAGGAAATGCAGCTCCTTGTCTCTAAATTATCTCATGTGTATCTTGTTGCGCTTCCTAATACAAATCTCTCTTAGGATTGCAAAAGGAATCCTTCCACACAATAGCAAACAATGCAAATCCCTCTGCCTGAATTTTCTGAGCGCCTGAAACAAGAGGTTCTCTAACATCTAGGCTCTTAGATACCACCTGCCCTTTTGGTACTAACTGTGAGGACGCAGGTCACATTGCTGATAGTTTAAGTGCAGGCAAAGGCAACTGTTTTCCTTATGATCAACAGCTAAAAGAGAAGACATGAGATCATTATGCTAAAATGTTGATGAAAAGGAGAGACCAGGTCACAAGGGGATTTATATTCATTTTCTTGAGGTGAAGTCTGACCTAAAAGCAGGGAGAGGCTGTCAGAGGGATTATCTCACCAACTTTTGCATTGCGGAGAAGAAGGGCCTTCAGTGGATTGCGGACGCAATACCTTCCCTCCTGAGACCTGCTGGTCTCAGACTGTGCAGAATGTGCTGAGCACGACGAATCCAGCTTATTCAGAAAGCATGACTCGATTTGAGGTCTGAGAAACTCTTGGCGCTTATGCTCATAAAAAGAAGATGCAAATAGAAGAAAAAAAAAAAAAAAAAAGGAGAACTATTATAGTCTTACACTGGTTTGTGCGTCCAGAAAACAAAAAGGAAAAAATTTCTTTGGCTGCTTACAGTTCCTCCTCCTGATTCTCTCCAGTTTTATGCAGTAAGTAAACTCTGAAATCTGAAGGTCAGAGAGCTGCATTGATAGACACAGCTATATCAGAGTAAAAATGGTCCTTCAGCTTGCACGGGTTTTGTTCATCAAAGAGCTCTGCTGCTCCAGGTCACAGCAGCAGCAGCTCCCCAACCGTATGAAATTAATATAGCTCAGAACAGTGCAATATGACAGCACCCAGCTCATCAAAGGGAATGGCAATATGAAAAACCGGAAACTGAGTAGCAGAGAAAACCTTAGGATATCTTCGCTTTATGTTTTATACATCTGTTTTTTCCCAAATTTGTGAAGAACTGGATCAGCAGCCTCCATGAGCTACAAAAACTGACATTGAAGACATTATTCCAAGATTGCCACAAGGAATTTCATTTAATTTTCACTTCATTTAATTTGAGCTCTCTAAATATTAAGTATGCTGCCTGTAATAGTCATCTAGGCTTCATTTTCTAAGAAAAGGGAAGAAACATGCAGAGGGAAATTCAGAACAATTTATAGGACAAAAATGTGGTCAGATTAACCACTTTAATAAATACAGTAATAAAATAATTTCCCTATGCATTCTCAGTTATACATGCAAAGATGTTCTTTGTGCTACAGAAATGTGCTGAGATGCCAAAAAGCTGATTATCTAACAAAACCCCCAGGTTCCTCTTCATACTCACAGCTCCTAAGAGGGAAGAACCACATCCTGTCAAAATCCCCAATTTTCTCTATTCCTGGCTCATGACTCTGCATTTAACTTTATTAAAATGAATCCCTGAATTCTGCTATTGAGTAATAGTATCCGGAATCCCGGCTTACAAAGACATTTTTAAAAGGGTTTTTTTTTTCAAAAGTAATTTTCCATATATATTTAAAATAAAATCATTAAAAAGGTAAGCCTTGAGCCTTTGGGAAGAGCCATGCGTAACCTTGATGGTAAATGGAAACAGGTATGTTTCCTTAATACTCAATACCAGCTAATTTATACATTTACCTCAGTATTATACCAATTCATAATTGAAGTTTTTAATGCAAAAAAAAAAAAGTATAAATTCAAATCTGTCTTGTAATTTGTAAGCTAAAACATTCACTATGAGAATACAGCAGAAGCTCTCTGCTTGACAGTTAACAAACTGCAGCCTGAACAAACAGATGAAACGGGTTGAAACTCTCTCTCTGGGAAAAGCTCCTTTTCATTTTTTTTCTTTTTTTTCTTTTTTCCTGGTTCCTGCACACCTGTTTGCAGCCCTTCTCTCTACAGCCCGTGGAAGCCGGGAAGGATGCGAGCAGCAAACTGCTTTCTCCACAAGTGCTGTGTTTGGCCGGTTCAGCAAGGTCTCTTGCACGTGGGGAGACAATCATTTGATTTTGCTTAAAAATACATACTGGGGGGTTTCTAGCTGCCCACATGCACAGGAGGCTCTACCGATCTATGCAATATTTCACTAGTTTAGGGAACACCACTAACATTCACAGAGCATCATGGAAACACACACACTCCGAAACATGCAGCAGCTCCTGCCATGGTGATTAGTACTATTAGGCAACAGAGTCATAAATACATTTCAATAAAATAAATAAGCCACTTGCAGGAACTCAGACGCACTGACAACACACATTCATAGTTACCATTTTAAGAAGTATTCGGTCAACACTAACTAGAGATTCCTCTGAGATTAAGGTACAAGGACGCTATGAGAGACAGAGCTGCTCTCTGGTAAAAGATTTACTGAGATCTTATGATCCTTTTAGGCTCTTAGCAAAGTAAACTAATCAAGAGCTAGGTCATACCTTTCTAGTTCAAGGTACACCTCCAGCATTTCTTTAGAATTCTTAATTGAGCTATATCCAACACAAATAGATCAAAAATAGCCCCAGAGCAAGGCCATCAGATGCTCTTCCCGCAGCGTGGCCTTGTGGCTCACCTCAGCTTGCCTGCGGTTTCTTCCGTAGCTTTACTAGAAACATGACTAAGTGGCAGTTCAACAAAAAGATGCAAGAAAATCAAGTTTTATGGAACTCTCAGCCTGGGTAGTAATCATTCTTTTTACATGATAACCAAAAACTTATGAGAGAGAGAGGAGGAAACATGCTCATACAGATAAGAGGTTCTGGATTACTCCATCAGTATTTTTTTTTAACCAAATGGATGAACATAGTTAATCCTGCACAGTCAGCCTAAGGCTGGTAAATACCATCTGTCAGATTCTTGATCCACAAAAATATTCATTTGCAAAGGCACAAAAAGCCCCCTCCATTCTGAGGTGAGAGAAGAGAGGGCGATACGAGGCTGAGGAGGCAGCAGGACCACCTTATAGTCACCTGCAGCGGGCATGTCCAGCAACAAGCTCCCAGGCCTTCATCACAGGATGCTGAAGCTAATGTGGTACGTGTAGGAGGTAACCAACCATCACCAGTAACTCTGCCCTTGAAGCTGGAGAAGAACCAGAAGACATATTATATACTAATTCTACATGAACTTTGTACTCTTGTGACATCCACTCTTTCTCATATCTATCGCTGAAGGAAAACAGCACAGAGAAATATAAGCCAAAGCCCCAAAACATTTCTGCTTCACAGCAAACTTTAGGTAGGAATTTCAAATAACTAAACAAAACTGTTAAATAAGACATGTCAAAAAAGGAAACAAGTAGGCAGCAAAATACGCTTGTAATCATGAAATGCAAAAAGAATCAAGATAGTGAGGAAAAATCCATAGCTGGCTGATTTTAAATTATATGAGAAGGTTCTAAAATAACACGAAAAGTCTCATGAATGGCATTAGCATGTTATTAGGTGGAGTATATCTATTATAATGCAAAAAAAAAAAGAGGAATATCTGTTGACTTCACTTACAAAGAAGCAGAATAAAGTGCTTGTATGTGAAGACAATAAAGGATTTCCCATTCCTTTAGAAAAGCTAATGGGGATTGTTAAACAACATCTATAGCTGCAAACATTTTATCTCACCAGGCCTTTAATAACCATTCTGAAAGGATTAGCTGAGGAACCGCTGGATACTTGGAGTTCATTTTTAATAAACTCAGAAAACCACAGGAATTTCAGAAGACTGGGGAATGTGACAACTATGCCAGTGTGTGCAAAGGAAAAGGATAACATGGGGAAGCACAGAGGGACAAAAAGGGCTTACTTAACTAATATTAAATAAATAAATAAAAATTATGTGTAAATCTAGTCAGCAGAACTCTACAAAAGAAGCGTTGAAGTGAGACTCCATACCACATACTAATGCGAGTGACATCATTTTGACTTACCTATGAAAGGCATTACATGGCATAGTTCCCTGCATTCCCTGGATCCCTGCACCCTCTTATTTTCTATACCCCACCACAGAACTCCAACAAAGACCTTTTGTTTTTTTTCCAGATGAAAAACATGTTACAAACCATGTGTTTGTCTACTAGTATCCAGAAGAAGACAACATGGAACAAACACAAATAAAAATTTCAGCACTTCCATCAAGATTTCAGTGGATATTAGTGGATATTTGACCTGGACAGACTGGACAGCTGGGCGGCGAGTAACCTCATGAAGTTCAACAAGGGCAAGTGTAGGGTCCTGCACCTGGGGAGGAATAACCCTAGACATGCCTACAGGCTGGGGACCGACCTCCTGGAGAGCAGCCCCGCAGAGAGGGACCTGGGCGTCATGGTGGACGACAAGTTGACCATGAGGCAGCAGTGTGCCCTCGTGGCCAAGAAGGCCAATGGGATCTTGGGGTGCATTAAGCAGAGCGTCTCCAGCAGGTCAAGGGAGGTGATTCTGCCCCTCTACTCAGCCCTGGTGAGGCCGCACCTCGAGTACTGTGTGCAGTTCTGGGCTCCCCAGTGCAGGAGGGACGTGGAGCTGCTGGAGAGAGTCCAGCGCAGGGCCACAAAGATGATTAGGGGTCTGGAACATCTGCCCTATGAGGAAAGGCTGAGAGAGCTGGGCCTCTTCAGCCTGGAGAAGAGAAGACTGAGAGGGGAACTGATCAATGTATATAAATATCTCAAGACAGGGAGTGAGGAGGAGGGGGCTGGCCTCTTCTCAGTGGTGGCCAGTGATAGAACTAGGGGAAATGGCCAAAAATTGAGGCACCAAAAGTTCCACAGGAACTTGAGGAAGAATTTCTTAACAATGAGGGTGACAGAGCCCTGGAACAGGCTGCCTAGAGAGGTGGTGGAGTCTCCTTCTCTGGAGATCTTCAAAACCCACCTGGACATCACCCTGTGCCACATGCTCTAGGGGACCCTGCGTGTGCAGGGGGGTTGGACTAGATGACCTCTACAGGTCCCTTCCAACCCTAGCCATTCTATGATTCTATGATTAGACACTATTAGACACTACACTGAAGGGAAAGAAAACAGAAGAAAAGCAAAGCCAGCATTGATCTCTTCCAGGAACTGAACTGCCTGGATGCTTCTGCTCTCATAAGAAAAAATTCCTGAGCTCCTGTTGCTGCTGTCTTGCTCCCATCCAAAAGTGCTGCATGCCGCATGCAAGCAACACGCTTTACACAAGCCTGAGAGATACTGGACAGGCATCCTAGACACTGCGGCCGCTTGTGAGTCCTGTCTGGTTTTGTGATCCACATAACACCCATCCAAAGAATAAGGTCACAGCCAAACACAGCTGTCATGACATGGGTGGGCGAGTAGAGAGTTAACAAGCAAACTGCTGAATTGCACAAACCCTATGAACGTGGCAGAAATGCAGAGGGGAAACGATGGGTACTGTCCCCAGCAGCAAGACAGGGAAATGGGAAAGCTTGTGGAGTGATCTCACTGTATCAAAAATTGCTACAGTACGAAACTCACTAAAAAAACACTGATACCTTTGCAAAACTTGCCTTGCTGAAGGGCAGCTACTCTTATGGATCTTGCCTGGAGCTTCTGGAAAGATCCCCTCATAGGGATGAGCACAGCACAGTCACCTGCTTCTCCCAAAGGGGCACAGACGAGAGAGACCAGTATTGACACGTGGAGCAGGGATTGGGAATGACACCCGACCCACTGCTCTGGCTGGACCGGGAGGTTCCCTCCTGCCCCTCACGTGGGACCCTGGGCTAAGGCTGAGAGCCTCCTGAACACTCGAGGAGGAAACACTGGAGTATTTTACCCAGACAAGCAGCAGCCTGGTTGCTGTTTACTAACTGATAACCCCATCCATTCCAACAATAGCATCAGTTGATGATGGTTGTTACCACAAAGATCTTATGATGGTGAATAAAATCAAGTAAATAAAGGCCAGTGGTTGTTTCCCTTCTGGATTATTTTATTGTCTCTTTTAACGAGTTAGTATAACAGACGTTTATTTCTTTATGTTCCTGTTAATGCTGGAGACAGTACCAATCCACTTTTATCCATCAGCCAGAGCCAGTAAGTTGTTCAGCCCAGTAAGATGAACAATTATCTATCCTGCAATATTTTTCGAGCCACAGGGACTCACTGGAAAGCTTTTGTACCTTCTTTCCTAAATCATGTTTATATTTTATGCACTGTTTCAGATAAAACCCTTGGTCTTCATTGTGAACCAGAAGGAACCATTTCCACCTCCCAGCTGAGTGTCCAGTAGTTTGAACTGGACTCAAACCCATGCTCTACAGTTTCTGGATAGGAGGTCTAATTACGATTATATCGAAGAAGTGGGAAACTCTTGATCGCTTCTTTTTGATCATAAGTAGACAAAAGTATTCATGTGCACTCTGAAGTTAGGCATGCAAGGCATGAGATTACAGGTATTGCCTAGAGTTGTCATTTCCTTTTGTTTACTGTTAGCTGTGACTTTGTCCCATCCCTTAATCTCTGTATTTGTTGTTCATAGTTACAAGGTACCTACCTCCTCTTTCCATTGCTGGACTACAGCCATCTAGCTTTAACGTCTGGGTGTTAATGGCCATGATGCTAAATTAGGTGGCATCACCAAGTTTTTAAAGTGGAGCTATCTACCACATGACAATTTATTCCCCACTCTGCTATACTCTCGGTTATAAATCACAGGTCTCTTCAGCAAGCATTTCAAAATGAAATCTGTCCGGGCAAAAATGGCACAGGTTCCCAATGGTTTTGATCTAACCCTTCCTTCTCCCAGAGAGCCAGTGAGGATCTGCTAGTAAAGCTCAGTCAATCTGGGAAATATTTGGAAATCTCCACTGTGACAGGAAAAAGAAAAATAGAAAACGAAAACTGTGATATATAGCACAGGTCTAGAAAAGCAAGCCATCCCCCTTCTGATTCCACTGGCACCAGCCTAATGTGCCTGACAGCACATTTCTGTGAGTGCCTCTCAGTCCCGTCTCCTCCTGCAGGGCCTCCATGGCCCGCAGTAGAGGTTATGGTTACGTTTTTCTGCTCCCTACATAGGGAAGCTGCATGCAAATGAACCGAGGTTGCTGACATGTACAGTTATGGAGCAATCCCTCCAAGAATTTCCAGTTTATCCAAGGCAGAAGCTGAAAGAGAAGTTCCCATCTACCTCACAGCATTTTTTTAAAGTAAAATGCTGGTAAAAGTTTCTTTCGGAAGGGATATGGGCACAGTTCATCCTGCCCTGCAATGGGAGAACAGACTCTCCAGGTACCTTCTGATGCTATGGGTATATGACGGAAGTCTCCATGCCTCTGAGGAGACAATGACCCTGCCTGCTGCGTTCAGAAAACACCAAAAAATCACATTTGGCCCTTTGAAGACCTGGATCAGCTCTAAGTAAAAAGTTTCTCCTAGATGTAAAATGAAGTCACGGCACATTTTTGTTTACGATCTTATGTGTCATACATTTACATGATATTTATAGCAGTCAGCATTGACACAGTTAGTTTTAATATTTAAAAAGCCATGAACTTACAATTACTCATGATCTAACTGCAGACTTGATACTGAAGTCACATATAATCAGTTTCCTGCAAACCTAGTTAATTATTTTTTATACCAAAGAAAGGTATTGATCAAGGTGCAAACAATTTATGATTTCCCTTAAAAACTGTAGAATAAGATCAAAGTATAATGGCATTTGCCAACACACCATAAGATAGATGATTAGCGTAAAAAGAATCCTAATCTGATTTTCAGCATGCACACATTTGCCTGCATATAAAAGATGAAAAAAAGAGGAGGATCATAAAAAAAGGGTATTTGAACCTCTAAAATCACAGAGAAGATCCTGTTCAGAGGCAGACACCATGCTGTTGCTCCAAATGAAGGGAGGTGGCAGATGGGAGGAAGTTAAGGAAGATGACATGCACTTGCCCTAAGTGAGAACTACCTTACTCACCCCTCAGCAGGACGCTCTCCACCAGGGTTAGGCTGTCCCGCCTGGCAGAATCTCTCTGAGGAGGCAGTCACAAAGCTGAGAAAAGAAAACAGGTAATTACAGATGTGCAATGAGGCTTTGGGAGGGGAGCAATAAGTGGCTGCTGTGTTAAGAGTAACTCCTCCTTAACCAGAGTTTCCTCACCAGATTGCTGAGGCTCTTCCAGACTAATAAGAGTTCTCCTTGCTAAAAGAGAATGGACTGGTTTGTTGTTTGTTTCTTCTTTCCTTATCTCAGGCTACTCACAGCAATGCCTCTGAGATCTCAAAGTGATTTGAAATATGCATTTCTGAATGTCTCCTTTAGGGTGAGACAAACTGCACATTAGACACCACTGAAAAAAATCTGTTCACTCCCCACTGACTTCTGAAAGGAGCACAGGCTGACTCACTGTTAGGTAGACTATGTTTTTCTACACGCATATCTATACAACATCTCTATATTGTCCTTAAATTTTGGAATTTCAACTGAAAAAAAAAAAAAGATGTACTTTGCTCAAAGCACTTTGCTCAAAGTTTAAGTGTGGGGTAAAAAAGGAGAAAAAAAAAGAAAAAAAAGCTTATTTTTCAAAACTAAAACTGCTCACCTATGACTGCAGTTCTGTGTAGTCCGTGACTGCTCCCTTTTATTAGCTTTGGCCCCTGAACCCTGTAAGTTCCAGGAATAAAAAGGGTAAGACCTTGGGGAACCCACCACTCTGGCCCACTAAACCTAATCTGAGCTAACGTTTTAAAAGCACGGCTGTTTTCAGGTTTGTTATCTGTTTCTTATGTAGCGACAGAGCAGTTCAGATAATTTTCTTCAGATAATGAGGAGCTCGGACTCCTCCACCACCTAGGTGTCACCTCCTATATATTAACTGCCATGCTATAAACTCACAGGCTGCAAGACAGGCACTGTCTCAGCTCGGAAGGGAAAGATTTGGGGTTCAGTTGCTGCTCCAAAGTTCATGTCTAGATTTTAATTAATTTCATTTCAATATGAAAAGCACAAAAAGCAAAGAATTTAGCATAAATGAATGATTAAGTATTTTTATACTCACAGGTTCTATATCTACAGAAACAGAAAAATTCTCAAGAATAAGCAGGAAAAAATAAATCAACAGTAAACAGTGAAGCTTTACAGGAAATGTTTTCCTGAATGAAAATGCTATCACTTTTCAAATGTAATCTCAAAATGCTCAATACAATAGCAAAATATGCATACTTTCTCATTTCAAAACATTAATTGAAACAACATTCACAAGCCTAACTTTTTATAAGAAATCAATCCAGAAGGACACTTCTAGTGTTAGACAGTCATATATTTTCAGCCTCAGTATAAACTGCTTTGGAAAAGGGGCAGTGGGTGCGAGAGACGCAGGAAGGCCTCTGGTGTTGGAATCACATTCAGTCATGGACTTCCATAAAAAAAAAAGAAGTTTAAAAAAATGCATACTCCAGAGGATGAGTTCAAAGAAAGGCTCAAGGTGCATAAGGACTCTCAGAAGTGCTCTCCTCGCCTATATATAAGAATTCAGGAAGCTGGACTTCTCTCAAGTCTTTGTTGCACCACAGAGAAAGCCACTGCCTGAGAACTGTCACTCCTGCACACCCCCGTGTTCCCCATGCAGAGAAATGTGTACAGACTCAGATAGATCTCGTTCAACAAGTTTTTCATTAATATCTACTGAGAATAATCCTCAAAAAGTCGAGATAACGGCATCTTATCAACATGTGCAAATACCGCAGGGGAGAATGTAAAGAGGATGGGGCTAAAATCTTCTCAGTGGTGGCCCGTGATAGGACAAGGGGTAATAGGTACCAGTTGAAACACAGGAAGTTCCATCTCCATGTGAGGAAGTGCTTCTTTCCTGTGAGGGTGACGGAGCACTGGAACAGGCTGCCCAGAGAGGCTGTGGAGTCTCCTGCTCTGGAGATCTTCCAAACCCGCCTGGCTGCCACCCTGTGCCCCGTGCTCTGGGTGTCCCTGCTGGAGCAGGGGGGCTGGACTAGATGATCTCTAGAGGTCCCTTCCAACCTCAACCATCCTGTGATGCTGTGAATCCACTCAGACATGCTTTGGCAATGCTTTATCATTTGTCAACACAAAACTCTTCCACTACCTTTCTCAGAAATACAGGGAACCACTGGTATGGGAATTGGGGAGTGCTTCTGTCCTCTCAAAAGCAATGGAGTGTAAGGAGCTGGTCTGGATAAACAGACTGAGAAATTTCTAAACAAACGAACAATATTGTTATCAGAACACACAAATAGTTTTCAGAATTAAATTTTAGTCAGGAGAGGAAAATTTTAGATAAAAGAGTTGTTTCATTCCACAATGAAATGCTAATGTTTCCTGTAAAGGGATAGAAGAAAGGAAAGCTCTATTTTTAAATAGAACTTGACCCATTAATGAAAGGCAAACACAGGTGTGGTTGTCATTACTGAGCAGATAGACAGCTACTTCCTGGGCATCACATGAGTACTCCTGGGCATCACTGTTCTTTGGCATATGGTTCACCTTTAGCACGTACACTTGCTCTCAAAAAGAATGCACTTAACAGGGAATTATTACCTCAGTTTTCTTTACCTAAATTTGGTTTAACATAGAGTGACAGGCATTTGTGACACTAAGGACCAAAAATCAGGGATGTCCTTTCTGCTGAAGTGCCCTCAAGAGGTCAGGAGTTCAAAAGCTTTTTCCTGGTTCTTTCTGACTCAGTGAATTTTTTGCCTTTTTTGCAGATTTGCCCATGTTTAACAGTTGGCACGGAGGGTGCCCACTCACAAGCATGCAACCCACTCACCTCATAGAGAGGCAGACTTCTGCTCTTCATGAAGGGAATGCAATTGTAATAGTGTAAGCATGAGACAAGTGCACTGGTCTCTAAATTAATACAGAAATTAGCAACTGTTCCTCTGGCCGCTTTTCAACAGGCTGGATGGATAGAGCCTATTCTCCTGACAAGTGATTGTACAGGCTTTGCCTGTAGGAATTTGGGAGAAGCCAAGTTCACAGCTATACAGGAAAACACATCTGAATCCTAATCAGATATAAAGTGCCAAAAAAGTTCCAACTTACTGGAATAGTCTAATCTGTGTTATCCAAAGGTCACCTCTATTTGTAAGAAGCACAGAAACTCCAAGCTCTGTAATTACTGAGTTTGGAATATCTTCAGGAATGGAGATTCCTCTACCTCTCTAGACAATCTGTTCCAGTAGGTGACAACCCTCATGATTAAAAAGGTTACCCTCCGTTATACCTAATGCAAATTTTTGGTCCATTTTCATTGTCTATTCATTTTGAATTCAATACAAAAACATGCAAGATAAAGTGGGCATCCGCAGCCACATGTTTGAAGATCCACGAGTTTGATATTCTTTTCATGTTTCAGTTACATTATACATAAAGCATTACCAATTGGATGTAATTTTTGGTTATGTCTTGGTTCTATCAAGGTTTAAATCTATATAGAAATAATGAGAAGCAGACAGATCAAAGAACAATTGCTTAACCTGTTCATGTGTTTATCACTAACAACAAGAAAGATTGTGTTGTATCCCAAACAGATATTGCCATAGTGAGAGCCAAAGGTAACAAAAGTACAAACACTTGACTCGGAAGTATGAATGATGGTTTTCTGATTTAAAATTTGCCTAAGCAAATGACGACGGTTGTGATGAATAGGTTCAGCCTTCTGATACCAGAAATGGTAGAAGATAAACAACCTAATTAGTTTGCAGATAATGCTTAACATCATTTTTAAAGGTAACTGTGCACATGATTGTTAGGGTAGAATGAGTGGTAATAACCTGCATGAGGATTTATGATCTATATCTGAGTTCCAGTGAAATATAGTTGCATGTGTAAATCAATCTTGTTACACTGTAAATATCCATCGTTAAAAACTACTGTTTCCCAGAACTATTATGATGATGACAAAGACCCAGATCCAAAATAAACCTGAAGTGGCCGAAACAAAAGCAAAGAGACCACTAGGCAACACAATGGAAAACACCAACTCCCAAAGTCATGCTGCGAAGTCACGTAGGTCTGGAAACAGTAAAACCTGGCAGGACCTTCACACTTGCTCTGAAAAATGCTTGCCTCCTTCCCATAGAATCATAAAATCATTATGACGGCAAGAAACATTCAAGATCATTGAGTCTAACTGTAAACCCATCACCACCATGCCTCCTAAACCATGTCCCTAAATGTCTCAGCAACAAATTGCTTGAACACTGCCAGGGACGGTGACTTCACCACTTCCCTGGGCTGCTGTATAGAAAATTTTCCTAATATCTAACCTGAACCTCCCCCAGCACAACTTGAAGCTATTTCCTTTTGTCCTATCCATGGTTACTCTGGAGAAGAGACCAACCTCTGCCTCATTCCAGTCTCCTTTCAGGTAGCTGTAGAAGGTGATAAGGTCTCCCCAGAGCCTCCTCCATACTAAATAACTGCAGCTCCCTCAGCTGCTCCTTATAATGTTATAATGACCAGTGCTGGAGAGTCCAGAAAGCTTGTGCAGGGGTAGAGAGGACCAGATTTGGAAAGAAAATGAAGAGAGTTTATTAACAAGACAAATTTCTAAAAGTTTGCAGACGTGAAACAAAACCAGAGCTGCTATATGGAGCTGATGCCAAATGAACAGAAAACAGTTATCTTCTGCCTATGAAACACACAGTCCATAGACATGTTCATTAGGACAGGCTTGGAAACAGTTGGTTACAGAGCAGAGAATACAGAGCGCTGCATTTGCTGACAGGCTTTTTCATAAGCTTCATAGTACGTAAGACTCATATTTCTGCACTCCAAGCCATGAAAGTCTTACCCTGACAAAAGGAAAAATGAATAAATGCAGAGATCATGAATGTGTTCTCTGAACCAAATGAGAAGAGTGAAATAAGACATACATGCAATGATCAAACATCATAATTCTTAATTATAAATAAAAAGTCTTCTAAAAATGAAGCAAATAACAGAGTAACTCTCAAATCAAAATAAAAACAAATCTCTTTTTTTTTTCAAAGTATTATTTTTATCTAAAACAGCAAATTTCAAATTTCTGAAGCACGAAATTTCCCTTGAATTTTCCCTTGCAATGCAAACTTCCTCAATACACACTAGTGGTTATTACAGAAACCATGTCATATAACATTGTTCCATATTTCCAAATTTGGACTGTAGCACCTTTTACAAGGAATTAAGCTAGTCAGCACAAACCATTGCTTCTTTTTTCCCCCATTTTTTTCATGTTACATAACTAAAGGAAACAGCTGTGAATTCTGAAACATCAGCTAAATGCAAATACCATGAATCACAACCTCTCTTCTCATCCCCCAATTACTTTTATCATTTTTCATCCCTGCTGTGCACTGCAGGGATGAAAAAGGAAAATTTTTGACTGGCCGTTGTCGGGCGGCTGAGTTCTGGGGTGGTTTATTAGGCAGCCCGATGCCATACGAAGCACAGGACCTAGGGAAATGCACTCCTTCCCAACCTTGAGAAAGGTGTATCTGTTGCTTTCCTGGTCTGTTGATTTATTTAGACTTTTTAACAGCCATGGAAACTTCTGTGAGCCTCATAGCTGTTTTGATGGACAAAAAGAGAGGCAGAATATGCCACTTCCTTCAACACACGTCAAATCCTTAGTCCTATTATAAAAGAGCAGACTCCTCAAGCAAATGCAAACCCCGGGCCCAGCACCAGGAAGGCCATATTGTTTTTCAGAAAACAAGCCATAAGCTTGGAAATATAGAAAATCATGTGGGTAATTCCTCAGGAATATATCTATAAGGAAGTAAACAGGCCAACACTAGTGTAAGATAAGGTAAAGCACTATCTTCCTAAGATATGAAGCCGACTGCACTCTGGCCCTCAATGGGAGACTGTTGTTTGATCTCTGAGGCGGAACTGAGTGGGATTCAACAGCGTCACTCGCTTTGTCCCAGTTCAGCTTTTGGGAACGGATCAGCTGCCTGCTGTGCCAGCCAAGGTGTCATGGCCATAATATTAGACTTTGGCTTCTCATGTATTCCAACCATTGGTAAATCACAAGCACTGCTAATGCTCCTCCAGAGGCGAGCGTTTCGTTTGCCTTCTGGAGGGGCAAAGCAAAGTGATGTGGGCAGTGCTGGAAAGCATGTGGCTGCTGAAGAAAATATGGAAGTAGTTTTTGCTTTAACCCATTCAGCATGCACAAAAGTAGTCCAGTTTTTAGTAAATCCTTATTTCGACTTCTCATCTGTGAACTTCTGTTTGGGGATCGTGCAACCCTTCTGCTCCTTCCCAGCAGGGCACATGCAGATGTGCTCCTACACCTGCTCCCCGCTCCGCATTTCGGACATGGTGACTAAAGCAATGGGAAGACCAAGGATTTCTGCCTGGCAGACGTGCCACACCAGCAGCTCACACCTACCACACTCAAGGCGAGCATCATGGTGCCCTGCCACACTGCCAGGGCCTCCCCATGGTGGCCAGTGAGGCCACAAGGTCCTTCTTGTGGGACCACCCGCAAGAGATTGGGGCCGCTGAGGGCAGCCCCAGCAGCAGGCAGTGCAGTGGGGATGGGGATGGGACGGGACACGGGTGGTGGCCAACGTGTCCAGGCCAGGGCAGCCACCAGCAGAGCCGCGATGGGGCTTTGTTCTTGATGTGCTGGTTCTGGCTGCTGAGGTACCTCCCTGCAAGCTGGAGGTGCTACCTGTGTACCCAACACATCCCCTACAGAGAGGGATGGACAGCCCGATACCGTAGGAAGCTGTAACAGGAGGCATAGCTGCACCTCAGGTTTTCCAACAAAGATTTGTACAGATAAACTGAAAAAGAGCAGTGGGCACAAGAGACCCAGGAAGGCCTGAGGTGTTGGAATCACATTCAGCCTAGGGACTTTCCTAAAAGAGAAGTTTAAAAAAAGAGTACTACAGAGCAGGAGTTCGAAGAGAGGTTTGAGCAGCATGAGGACTCTCAGAAGTGCTCTCCACGCCTATATATAGAGAGAGAGGAACTGAAGAAACTGGACCTCTGTCAGGTCCGTTGCACCACAGGGAAAGCAGCTACCTGAGAACTGTCACTCCTGCACACCCCTGTGTTCCCTGGACATATTACAGAACCCTTACTTAGATGGAATGAGGAGAGGTGTGAAACGTTCTCTGTATTGACAACATAATTCATAAGAAATTATCAAGTTAGGCCTTGCATTATCTTCCTTTTTTAATTTTAATTTTGTTCTTTCTAAATCTAAAAAAGAAAACTCAAATAAATGTAGAAATTCCTAAAGATCCTTTTACAGAGATTGCCTCAGAACATGCACGTACTGACAATTTGGGGACATCACAGCCTTTTTATAAAATGTGGCTTCCTCCCCGTTGGCATTACCTCCTCTCATGTCCTGCCTAAGGTTAGTCTACTCACAGCAAGCACCAAACTCATCATCATGCAGAGGGGCACAGACCCTTCCTCCTGCCACTGCTCCATGATGCTGATTGCAGAATTGCAGCACACTTCGAAGCCAGGCACAGCAGACCGTCAGTACAAACACAGGCTTTCTTCAGCATGATATACAGGTCAAGTATAGAAGGATAAGTTGCCTTAGAAGAAACCAAGAATTCATCTCCTACCTGCCCTGTCACAGCTGGCCATGCGCTATCATTGCTGTGTCTCCCAGCAAACAGCCTGCAGTTCAACAGTTAATATGATCCCTAGGGATATATGGGTTTTCCCATATGTGCTAGGTTTTCCTTACCAGCTGCCAGTCCTGGACTGTGACTGTTTGGCACAGAAGGCAAAGTTCTTTCACCTGGTCATGCACACAAACAGGCAATAGCTACGTAGTTCTGTTGCACATGGTGGGAGTGGAAAGGACAGGACAAGATAGGAGAACATTTCTTTGCCATTGTGCAGTCCTATGGTGGGCAACTGGAAAAACTAGTTGTTGCAAAAAGTAGTTACATTTCCTTCAGAAATGGCATAGAACCCTGACACTACTTTGTGGCAGAAGGAAGGGGAGGACTAACTTCTTGAGAAGCCCTTTTTATGACACAGTAACTCACACAATTTGCAGAGCAAATTTCCATGTCAGGCTCGCTACATACTATGTGTCCTGCATTTTCAAAGAGAGGGGAGAAATTAGACATTTCTGTCCTTACAAAGAATTTGAAACACAAATATCTATCCCTGATGTAAGCCCAGTCCTGTACAGATTCAGATTAAAAAAAAAAAAACCACAACACACACTGAATGTGTGGCAAGCATGTTGTTCACTTCTAACTATTTTTCTGACACCACAGAGCAGAGATCAGCTACTGAGCTCAAGGGCTTTATGACAATAGACAAATACTGTACAGCAAATTCAGTCATCAGCTTCCTGATAGGCAAATCAAGGAATATTGGATTGTTCATTAGTCTTTACATCTTTTCTAGACTACTAAAATAGTTACGAAAATCAAATTTATTGGTAAAAAATTTGCTTTAAAGCACTTTAAAGTTCCAGTTTCCCCAAGTCTTTATGAAAGCAGTTAAGAATAAAGGTAGTTAAAGAATGTTCCTAACATAAATAAAGCAAAGCAAAGATATACTATCATTTTGCGCAAAATAAACCACAAGAAGTTCTCTGTGAACATGAGCAAAAATTTATCTGTGAAGGCAACTGACCACTGGAAGCCAGAACAGAGCCCAGAGACATTGTGGAGTCTCTTTCCTTAGAGATATTCAAAAGCCATCTGGACACAGTCCTCCCAAAAATGCTCTGCGTGATGCTGCCTGAGCTGTGGGGTTGACCTAGATGATCTCCAGACATCCCTTCCAACCTCAGCCATCTGTGATTCTGTGATTTGCAAGCTCAAAGTTCCAAACAAAGGAACACGGAGATAAAATATCTTGTAATGTTTTTGAGAAAGCAGAAAAATCGTATGAAATGCTGTCTCGCAGCACTCCATTTCAAGTGGGCAGTATTCTAGAAGATCTTCCCAATTGCATATGGGATTTACTTCAGGTTGTGGGATTTTTGTGAAAGACAGAAATCATAGATATCTTCTGCCTATACAGAATAGATACGGATACTCATTAGAGCAAGAGTAGAAACAGGTGAGAAAAGAGTGCTGGCATCCCTAGCTCTTTATTTCACAAGAATGTGTGTGTTTATTTTATATCTGCACTAGTTGTCCAGACAACTGAAGACAAGTCAGCTCGGTTTGAATGTGAATCAGCGGTATGACCCGGTGGCAGATAAGACCAGCCACATCGTGGGCTGTTTTAGCAACAGTGTGGCCACTAGGTCAAGGGAAGTGACTGCTCTTCTCCATTCAGCACACGTGAGACTTCATCAAGAGTTCTGTGTCCACAGTTGGTCTCCAAAGGATGGGACTAAAAATCAATATATTGGAGACAATGAAGGGCCACCACGGTGGCCATGGCCTGGAGCACACCACACACCACGAGCAGCTGAGAGCTGTTTGCAGCAAGAAATGGCTGAGGAGGAATCTGCTTGACGTCCTCAGCTACAGTTATGGGATGGCGTAAAGAAGATGAAATCAAAAACTTCTCAGAGTATTACAGGAAACGACGTTACATTACAGTCAATGTTCATTTAAAACCAAACTAGAAGATAAAAAATGGCTGATTTACATTTAGGATTTCCATAAATAAAAGGGTCCCCCCTCCAAAACTGGCAAGGTGGCACTGCTGAGAAATACTTGAGATATATCTTCTAATTATATGGTGGAGGAGGATCTTATGAAAAAAAAGGCTGTTTTAGCTGTGGTCGCAGAAACTTAGTGTTCAAGAGCATTTCCCCGTATCTGGCTGCATGCTGGCACAGTCCCCATTAAGCATATTGACTGTGTATCATCAGCTGTGCAAATTCACACACACACACACACACACGCCACGCTTGCTTATATTTTCAACTGTTAATAAAGGAGGTAAAAACACAAATTGGTTTAAACAATGAAGTTCAAAGGCAGGGACTTAACCAGGAAGTCAAAATGAAAGCATAGCTGTTCATCTGTGAATCTCCGGATCCAAACACCACTGTGCTGCACACACACGGAACTGACTTCACATTCAGCCTCCAAATCCCCTCTAAGCCCCACAGGCAAACAGGAGCCGTGTGACGGGCCAGCCTTGACATTAATCACAGCACACACCCAACAAAGACCTTGTGTATTGAGAAAGAGAAAACAATAGTCGCTTTATTTGCAAAACCTGGCAGCAGGAGCTGGCAGTGTCACATTTGTATATCCTCCTATTTTATATTATGTATTTTTATATTTTAAATGTATATTATATATATTTCATATACTAGCTTAGCAGAAGGAACATTTGCCTATTTGAGGGAAGATCTGTGCTCAGTTTCCTTGTCAGTCCAAGTGGTCTTAGATCCAGCAAATGCAACAACCATGAGGAGAGAGGTTTTGCCTTCATTCACAAAGACAGAAAAAGCATGACTTGCCAGAAGTAGAAAATCCTGGAGGCCAGTTTCCTGTCTTGCCCCAAAGAGCATTTCAGATTTTGTGCTCTTAGAAGTGACTGTAAAATGCTTGAATAGTCCAGGGAATGAGGATGAGCATCAGGATTCCTACAGAGAGGAGTAACAGGTACCTTCTGTTTGAAGTTTACTCTGAATGGGGAGTGAAGCCATCTAGCCACAGCAAGAAGTCAGGCCCCTAAGCCTCAGAAAGGCCAAACTGTGGGCACCCACCTGGTCCAATATACTTGGGAGTAGTCAGAGCATTTCCTACTCCCTGATCATCACTGGGGTTGTCTGCAGCTCCTGAGGAGACAGAAACAAACTGCAGCACTTGCCAGGGAACCCATGAACTCCTAATCACCACCAGGAAACAAGGTAACAGCAGGGCCATTCATTAGCTCTTCCCCTCAGCCAAAGTGTGTTTGATGGGAGCAGGATGACTTGCACCCCTCTCTGCTTGGCCCTGACAGGCTTGGCTTACAGTATGTCAGAAATACATCTGCCTCATCGTGGAAGTTTGGAGAAGAACCTTTGCACAGTGACACAGAACGCTCTGAGGGAGTGAAGCGCTGCAGAAATGAGGTGAACCCTGAAAGGAACCATGCCGGGCATGCGGCGAGAAAACAATTCTTGTCAACAGTCAACGTTTCTTCTAATTTTCCACAAGTTTTCAGTTGTTTGAATTAGGCTATAGAATTAAAATAAATAAATAAAATAAAGAGCCTTCCTAAACTTCTTCGGGCATTTTTTCCAACCATTCTTTCTTCTCATCTAAAGGTCTAAGGTTCCATGCATTTTCTCCAAACTTCCTCTGTGAAGTGGAAATTCTGGACAGTGTGAAATTGTTTTTGTGTCATCACATTGCTCTTCTGTTGAGGATTTTTAAATAGTGTTTTTATCTATATTTTCAGTAATGAAAACTTACTATTGTATTTTCAAATTTCAGATTTCATTCATCTAGTTTAGCTGTATATACTGCTGTGTAGCTAATATCCCACAAGATCTTTCCAAAATTAGATGAGTTACTATGAATTTAACCGGATATTGTGTCAAACAAACACTGCCCGGAATCTTCCCTATTGCATTGGTAGCCTCCTATTGCTGCATGTGAAAGAGGATATTCACTTTTTTTTTTTTCCCCTAAATGTAATGGAAAAAAAAGTGAAACACTCAAATAAAATGTCAGGCTATAAATAGCATCATTTATTCTGAAAGGTCAGAATACAAGTAATGTATCACAGTCTGTAATGTCAGTCAAAACAGTAACGTAGTCACTTCCACAATGCACAAAACATACAGAAATACAGAGAAGTTCTTAGTCTCTAAAATCTCAGATATGTTGGGAACTTTACTTCTTGTGAGCTTAAAAATAAACATTCACAGAGATGGTTTCAGAGTTTGTCAGCTTTGGTAACTCTCTAATGTATGACTATGATTAAATTATATCTATGAGATTATAATAATAATCTTTTAAAAGATCTAAGCCACATAAAAGATGTAGGTCTGACAATAAAGGCCCTGGTATGCTCACTTACTGAGTGCACCATAAAAGCACTAGCTTTGTGGAAAAGCTAGATGGAGTCCACCTCTAAAAAGACGAACTGAACAGACCCCGGATGGCCTGGAAGCAGGCAAGGAAGCAGTTCCCTCACGCAGTTTTGGCTGTAGACGCTTTTTCTCTCTCACATCTACTTAGATGCATATCTCACAAGCTCCCATATAAGAAACTGTGGATTGTGTCCTACTGATTCTTTAAGCTATTTATTAGATTTCAGGAGAGATCTCTTGAGGTTTTGCTTGTAAATCGAGTTAGAAAAGATGCTAATCTCACCAGTGGAACAGCACTGCGACTCAATACAATTTATTAAAAACTTTTTCTACAGACCAAAGCAGCACCAAAATAACACAGTTATTATCCAGGTACTTATCGCCCTGTGTCTCTTGGTAAAGACAAGTTTACAAAATGGAGAGCTGGCACCTGAAAAACAGCAACTCCGGAACTAGCTCCAGCTATCAGAATGGAGAGACAGCAGAACAGGGCCTGTTCCTGCATCCCTGGGAATTCCTGAGGTCCCAGTCTATGAGCAATCGAGTCACACGCGCTCATCAGGACAAACCTTTCCCAGGCACCGAGGACAGCCTGTCTGGTGTACAAACCTTTACTCAAGGTTGGTTCAAAACTGTTTGCCCATTCCTTTTCCCCAGCCTTGCCCAGCATCTTGACCTCTTCACCTTTCTGTTTGCAAAATGAAAAAAAAAAAAAAAAAAAAAAAAAAAGAGCTTGCTCATCTTTGCAAAGATCAGAGGAGACCTAACTGCTGTAGATGCTGAGTGAGGAGAAAATGTTGTGACAATGTTGTCACAGTTACTATCTTAGGGCAGATAAGTGAACTGCTCTTGGGGATACCACAGAAACCATGAGGTTCTGCTGCAATGGGGAAAGGGAGAAACAAACGTAGAATCGTAGAATCATTATGGTTGGAAAAGACCTTCAAGATAATCGAGTCCAACTGTTATCATAAACATAGTCAGCTTTAAAGCAGAGTTTTCACTGAGAACAGAATTATATGAAGTTCTTCTCCTCGGTTGCATAAAACAAGCCAGTGATGCTGAAGCCCTCTCAAATCCAGCATCTCATGTCAGAGTTTCAAGAAAATATTAACCTAGTATAAAAGTTTATATCAAGGATAAGCATGTATCCATAAGCATGTATCTCAATAGAAATGTATTAACTGCTCTCATGGGGTAAAGCAGGTAGAAAACAGACTTCAAGAAGCCAGAATTGCAGGTTTAGCATGCATGTCTAGTCTTGTTTTGATTTTGTTGTTTGTTTGTTTGTTTTAATCAATTAACAAAGTGGTGGATGTGTAAGACACCTTGGGAGGAGGAATCTGAGAACATCAGACTTCATCCTCCTCCTCTTAGCTGTTTTCTCTAAATCCGCTGTACTTATCATTGCAGCACTAGGTATTGCTCTTCTGCCTAGGAGCAAAGGATATAAGCTAATTACACACTTACTGTATTTGCTCTCTCAGTAAAGTTTACAAAACAGGGAACCATGAACAGAAGGGGGAAAAAAAAGAAACTTTGAAACAATGTTAAGAGATCAAAATGGGCAAGGAACAAAAGACCCACTGTTAAACTTCAAAAATACCCTGCAATTCTTCATGCTGTTAAGTGACAGTGGTCTGAAATGCCCTCCAGCTGATGAGAAAAATTAAACACAAATGTGACATTTCCTGGAAAAGCTTCTAGCCAATTAGCTAATATGTAACTGAGGGGCACTTCTCACCATTCTTAAAAGACATGACTCTTTCCTCTCCTATTGGTACTCACAGAGAAGAGCAGTAGATTTTATCTTTTATCTTAACAGGGCAGTTTTCAACTGCAGACGTAAAATAACTATCCCGGCTCTAAGAAGCATTACAGGCCCCACACTGTACACAGCATTTTACACTGGGTAGTTCCTGGTGATTCCCTCTTCCATATGTAGGTGTCTTAAGGCAGCTAATTGAGTTGTTCTGAATTTCTTTCTGGAAAAAGGCACTTGGAAAGCTCTAACATGTAGTAGCTCCTAACTTGCAGAAATCTTTTAATGAATCTGTCCCATTTTGTGTTCTCAGTTTCCTTAAACTGACGTATATTGTAAGAGCTCCTCACACTGACAGAATCTGTCAGAAAGAACGACCTAAGTTTTGCAGTGTTTTGTAAGACAATTATAAAACATTGTGAAAAACGTATTGAGCTATATAAGATAACCTTTCTAACATGTATTTAAGCTGATCTGTATCTGCAAATAAACTTCAGAGGCTCCTGCATCTCCATTGCTGGACTCCAAGAAGATTGTCCGGATAAACTGGCAGAGGACTACTTTGCAGATGACCCATTGGCAGCTGAGCAGACATGAAGAGAAAGTATCTGGTTAAAGGCTTGCACAGTAAAAAAATGGCCAAAAAGGGCTATTGAGTTTTTTAAGCAGGAAAGAAAATGAAAGCATTAAGGAAATCTCTCTTCTAAAGCAACCAATTGAGGAACAGTGACATTAGGAATAAATCTCAAATGTACTTTTTTTTTTTTTTAGAACTGGTAAACCACCAAAGTAGGCGTTTGGCATGGCATGTCTAATAAAAGCAATACTTCACTTGGGAAATGCAACTATTATTATATCATCTTTCTAAGAAGGAGGCAGAGCAAGAGCAAATGATTCAAAATGAAACCATCTAATTATATAAAAGGAAGGAATGAGGAAATTGTCAAAAAAAAGAGAGAAGAAAAAACAACAGAAGATCATGTAGAGGAGATATCTCTTAGATAGACAGAGGATAGATAGGATCACATAGAGGAGCTATCTCCTACAGAGACAGAGGATAGATAGAGGAGTTGTCATTGGCTTGGAATTCATTATCATTACTGACATTATAATCAATGTCAGGAAAGGTGTCTTGCAAGTAGCACCCATCAAAATATATGTTAAAGATGGAATTTTTTTTTTTTTTGAGATGGTTCTGTATTGTAACATGTGGCTTGCTTAGCTTATAATTAATGCTTATAATGGTCTGTGAGAAAAGTAAAGCTGTCATGGTTGATATCTGTTCGGAGAACCAGGAGCTGGGAAAGCTGTTCATCTGTTCAAAGTTTCTGAAACGAGACTGTGCTGAACAGTGACCTCTTGTGAACTGAAAGATCAAGTAGAAACCAACTCAAGAATGAGAGTTCCCTTAGCATCTGTGGGGCAGCAGTAACAGTTTGTTCTCCCTGTACAAAAAGATCCTAGTTGGACTGCACAAGTCCACTAGGAAACTGTCCTGGATTATGTCAACATACTAAATAGTTATCTAAGCAATACAGATTTCCACTGTTCATCCTGCATTTTCTTTCTATCATAAGCAGTCACCTGCTAGAACATGTACTGGATGGCAGAGTTTCTCCAGACTCTGCTCTTTTCACTCAGGAGTTATTTTTAGGGGGCCTACTTTGAGAAATGACTGTATGATATAAACAAGAACTCATTGCAGAAGTTTCCAGATCATGATTTAGATTTTCCAAAATTGAGAAATCTCTTCAGATTGTGTCTGTAATGGTCTACCATTACACCACTGCAAACCTCCTGTAAGACACTGCTGCTGCTAACTACCTGGGATAGTACCAGTGTTATTGGATAGGATAGGATAGGATAGGATAGGATAGGATAGGATAGGATAGGATAGGATAGGATAGGATAGGATAGGATAGGATAGGATGGAACAGAATAGAATAGAATAGAATAGAATAGAATAGAATAGAATAGAATAGAATAGAATAGAATAGAATAGAATAGAATAGAATAGAATAGAATAGAATNGAATAGAATAGAATAGAATAGAATAGAATAGAATAGAATAGAATAGAATAGAATAGAATAGAATAGAATAGAATAGAATAGAATAGAATAGAATAGAATAGAATAGAATATCCTAACAAATTAAGATATCATGGGCTAAGAGAGGTTCTGTCCAAGTCTATCAATTAAGAAGGAATAAGCCCAAGGATTTATCTCTTCCTAGAAGATAAAGGAAAAGGCACCTATGAAGATGCAGGCTTCTATGAAGCACAATGAGGTCCTAAAGTGCAGTTAATACCAGCTGTAATTTATGTACAGAGGTGCATCCATAGCATTTGAACAGAGCTAATATTTACTTAGCATGACTCCGAAGTCATGGAGATCACACAGTTAAACTGTCCAGTTAGTTCTGTTGGACTACAAATGTTGTAATAAAATGAGTAACAGAATAGTACAGATTAATTGACACATATTAATGTTCATTTTTGTGTATCATTAACGCACTGTGGACTTGTAATTATACACCTAACTCATATGTTACAGCGACTAAGATCTGTGCAATGTGAATGGAGACTCCAGGAAAGGCACACAAACTGAACTTGTTAGTAAAAGCATTCACCTTCTAAGCATTCCCCACACTAGTCAGACCTACCATATTTTTGAACTCTGTCACCGCCTGCTGTATGGATAAGACTTTCTTGATCTGAAGCCTAGAAAGTAAATCTGTAGCTCTAGTTTTTGTTTAAAATTTCAGGTTATAGGTGTAAAGCTTCTGCAGAAGTCCTGGAGACACCTTCTTTCCCAGAGTTTACGGAAGGTTGAACTTGGCTCTGCATAGCATTCAAGGAAAAGAATTAGGCCGCACCTTGCAGAAGCAGCAAGGTTAAACATTTGCATTTACAAACCTTTTCTTTGTAAACCAGCCACTGCATCATTTTATGGCTCACAAAGATAAAATTCACTGCAGTTATATCATGTAACATTTTACTGGTGAGCAAACTGAGTAATCAAAAGTGGATAAACAGGAGAGTGCGTTATCACGGAGCCCGAAGCTGTTGATGCAGCGACATCCACAGAAACCTGGTTACTTCAGTTTTCCATGGCAAGGGAAGGGCGTCCCCCAGCCCAGCTCTGTGCCTCAGCACTGATGACATCAGGCCGGGGAGCCCTTCACAGCCCTGACTGCACAGAACACGGCGGCTTTGGCCAGCGCGGCGGCCCGCGAGCACGGGGCCGACCCCTGACTCAGCAGGGACTGCCTGCCCACGGCCAGGGCCCACAAGCATTCCCAGGAATTCCAGACAGGCTTCCCGGCATAGCCAGTCCCACCCAAGCCCCGCAAGGCTGCTCCCAGCCGCGCCAAGTGGGAATACAGGCAAAAAATTTAATAGAAAATTAATTAAACAAATAATAAATAGGTTTTTATTGTTACATTTGCTTCCAAGCAGACTTTTGATGACCAGTTTAGGGCAGGCGGCCGCGCCGCGTTTGTCAAGGGGGAGGTTTCTAACGAAGCCGATGGATTTTACGGAGGCCGCAGGGTTGCTTTCGCTTTCGGAGGGCTCCTCAGCAGGGGCGGCCGCGCGCTAAACGGCCCTCACAGGCGCGCTCTGCCGCGTTCGCTCCCGCCCGGCCGCTCCGTTACAGTCCGTTACAGTCCGTTACTTCCCGTTACTCCCCGCGGGCCGCCAGGCGCGCCCAAGAGAGGCGCCGCGGGCACCGAGCTCGCCGCGCGGCCGCCGCCCCCGCGCCGCTTCCTC